>PVJI01010725.1:0-59154 GCA_004026765.1 Micronycteris hirsuta | reverse complement strand
GGTGGCTAATTTCCAAAACTACTGTAAAGATGGATGTCCTCTTATTTAAAAAAATAATTTTTTATTGTTGACACTATTACAGATGCCCCCCATTTTTCTCCCTGCGTCCCCCCCTCCACCTAGTCCCCGTCCCTCCCACTCCCTGGCCTTCACCACAATGTCTGTGTCCATGGGCTATGTGTGTGTGTATATATATATATACACCATATTTTGCTGTGTATAACACACACCCACATTTTGGGCCCAAACATTCAGGAACAAATTTTTTTGTTTTAATTTTTAATTCAGTTGTTTATTTAAATTAGACTTGTTTTTTGTATTATAAAGAAATTTTAGCATTTATTTTTGAACACATTATGGTACAAGAAGTTTTATGTAACAAATAATTATAAAACACAAGAACAGATACAAGGTATTTCAGGTACTACCCATGTATAATGCACATCCTTATTTTCCCCTCAAAAATTTGGGCAAAAATGTGTGCATTATACACAGCAAAATATGTATGTTTTTGAATAATTGCTTCCAGTCCCCTAGCCCCCGCCCCTCTGAGATCTGTCAATTTGTCCCATGGATCCATGCTTCCGGTTTTCTTTTGGATGTTTGGATTACTTCTTATTCTTTCTTTCCAGGGTCCAATCAGTATTCAGTGGAGAGCAGGTGTGTCATCCTAGCTTCTCATCTGCCCCTATGAAGGTTCATCTGAGATACCTCTTAACCAAAATAAGTGAACCAAAGTCCATATGTTGCCATTATACTGGGAAACGAAAGAGAGAGAGAGATTGGCTCCTAGTAGGGAGAGAATCTGATTGGAACAATAATGTGAATTCCCAGCAAACCAGTTGTTTGCACGAGAATATAATACTGCTGTTCCCTAGCAACTGATGCTGTTCCTCAAAGGCACTATGAATGGTGAAGAAAGCTAAGTATTGGGTTGGCCAAAACCACAATACTTGGGTTGGGTTTAGTTTCTTCCATAAAATAAAAGACACATTTTTCATTTTCAGCACTAACTTTATTGATTCGGATATTTGGAGTATGTCGGCTATCTACCCCATGGTATAACATTGATTATTCTCAATTCATGTCTTGATTTGATCGCTACCAACTTCAACTGGCCTATCCAACCATAGAGCATCATCCAGCAAGAAATGTCCAGCACAAAACGTCACAAACCACTTTTGACACATTCTATCTATCACAGCACCTTCTCCATAGACTTGCACAATTTTTTTTTGCATTTCAGTTGCATTTTTACCTTTCTTGAAATAATACAGCATAATATGCCAAAATGTTGCATATTTTCTTTCACCTCCAGTATTAAATGGCTGCACAAAAATTCACCAATGTGGTGCTCGCTTCGGCAGCACATACACTAAAATTGGAACGATACAGAGAAGATTAGCATGGCCCCTGCGCAAGGATGACACGCAAATTCGTGAAGTGTTCCATATTTTTTTTGTAATTGGGAAAATTTGAATATATACTACAGTAATGTTAAATGTCTTGATTGTGATTATAAAGGATTTCATATGTGTATATAATCTAACATTGTTTTATCATTATTGAGTTATAAATGTATATATACACAAAATATACAAAGAATATTGCATTAGCCATTGACAATTGATTAATGAGGTACGGAAAATATGGGTGTTACCAACTTTTATTTTTGAAAATTTTAAAATAAAAACATTTAAAAAAAAATTCACCAATGTGGATAAGTTTTTTTTATGCATGCTGACATGACAGCTGTCATAATACAGTCTGACCAGATTGTTTCAAATGAAGCTAAAGACAACTAACTAAGCAGTACTAGAGCCATCTTATGGAAAAACAAACAAACTTTTTGGTGAAGCCAATACCTTCTTCTTCTCTTGTATTAGAACTGTAACTTGATACTCTAAGATGCATGCTCTACTGGCAGCTTGGAACTACTCACTCCACTGAGAAAGGTGAGAAATCAGATGCTGTTTTGGACAATACAAGTCTCCAACAACCAAGCAATTACATTAACGAGTTATTTGTACAGGTCAACTGTGGATGCATACAACAGCATCTGGTCTCCTCTGGGGGGCGTCTGCCATGACATTCAACCCCCACCCTCTCAGCCCGCCCACTGCTCACCTCTGCCACCAGCACCAAGAGAGACAACTGGTGTGTGAGGCCCAGGAGATACTGGGATGCTGTCAAATGGTTAAACAACTAAACCTCCACTCAAAGTAAGAAAATACCGCAAAATTTAATGACAACCTGCAATTAAAAATGTTTAGGAACTGCTATGTCATTGCTCTACTGCTATTTAAACACAAACACAAAAAAGAAAGCTCTGTCTCTCAAATACTTCATTAAATTAGTTCAACAATAAGACTAGTTTTAGTAGAGTGCAATAGGCTCTTTGTTACTAATATTTATTTCCACTGCTTAAAATCTTGGGTTTAATGCCAACGGTCTCCCATCACCCCCAAGTTTCCATTAGACTCTTCTTGGAATATAAGTGATAAAACAATTCTACAAAGAACATTTATACTTTGAAGGTGGGCTGCAGTTTGATTTCCATGGTTTTCCCCACTGAACATCTCTGGAGTGAACTTTGGAAAGTCTCCTCAGTAACCTAGTACCGCTTTAATATTGCTCATCTGTTCATTCATATATTCACTCAACAAGTGTTTATTGAGTATCTTGGTGCCAGGAACTGTGTTAGGTGCTAGGGATTCCAGCAAGAAAAAAGTGCTCACTTCCCTCAGGCTTACGGTCCTGAGGGCAAGAGAAAACTAGCAGCCACATATAATGCCATGTGTCACATGCTAATGATAGAGGAGGACCAATGCTGAAGGAGACTCAGCAAGGTACCCAGATCCATAGAGGATTCAAGAACAACTTGGAATAAGCAATACTGAAAGAGATGAAGAAGCTGTAAAAAAGCATCCTGGGAGGAGGGAGTATCGGGGACATAGACCAGGAAGAGAGAGGACATGGCAAATAAAAGACATGGAGAGAAGTTCACTATTGATACAGTCGGGCTGGAATAATGAGGTCAAAAGAGGTAAACTGGGGCCAGGTTAGGAAAGGTTGTGTAAGCCAACTGAAGGTGTCGGCTTTATTCTAAGAGTACGGGGTGGGGGGCGCATTAAAGTGATAGAGAGGAAGGCAGGTGTGTTCGTGGACTGCCGCCTCCTGCCACGTGGGGACCTGCTGGAGTGAGGACGGTCCTCACAGACAATGCCACTTGGCCCCACCCCATTTTAGAAATGATTACAGACAATTCATAACCACAGCATGACTCTTTTGGTATAAAACAATACCTTTGTGAAAGCAGAAAAGCAAAGCTATCAGTCGGCCATGTTCTTTATCTAGAAGGTACTCCACAGTTCATATACTCTAACCCCTCTCACTTCTCAGGCACAGAAACCAAGGTTTAGGAACGTAGGTACACCGTCTCATCCTGTGGGGGCTGAAGACCAAGCAAGGCCTAACCCCCAGGCTCCCGTCAGTCAGTCCTCTTGGTGGCAGGATCACATGGTAAAGTCTAGTTTGATTGATTTAGTCATTGTTCTCTTATCGTACAAGCTGGGTTAAATAAACATTTTAACCTTACCAGTACACTGGAAAGCTGAGCAGCTCTCTTAAACGATCCTCATCAGGAATGTAATGTAAGAAATGCCGTGATGGAGCCATGCTAACACTGTAGATCTGTATTTTGAAAGCATTGAAGACCTTTAAATGAAACCTCAGGGCTTTCTCCAGTGTTAGCATCATCCAGTTAAAAGCATAATCATATGATACAACCAGTATCCTCATGGAAGATAATTTAAAAAAAATGCCCCAAGGGAAAAAAAGTAATACCACAACCTCAATAAAAACCAGGCTTTCTGGTTCCAAAGTCATCCTGTACATTTCCCAACTGCTTCAAGAAAAAGTTAGTATGCAGACTTTAGTTATTGCTTTTAAAGATCCCCTGAAAACTAAAGTGGTAGCCAGAAACCTTTCAGGTCACTTACATCCCACCACCCCAATTTAATTACAGCATAGGAGGACGAGTTTTATAACCGAAGGAAGCAGCTGGCTAGGAATTCAAGCAGCTGTTTATGGCTTCTGCTAGCTTAAAAACCTTAAATATTTTTAAAGTTAGGGAAACACAGGCAAATGTTAGACCTTATTTTTATCTGTAGTAAAATAACACATTTTAAACAATGGCTCATATCTTACCAAGACCCAGTCCTTGAGGACATTGTTCTACAGTTTACCATATGAGCAGAGTTGAGAAGATGGTGCCCTGTTCACTTAAAAATGATCAACTAAAGAGCCTGACTCACCCTCAGAGGAAGATACAGATGAAAAATACCTTTAAAAAACCTAACAAACTGCCCTGGCTAGTGTAGCTCAGTGGATTGAGCGCGGGCTGGGAACCAGAGGGTCCCGGTTCGATTCCCAGTCAGGGCACATGCCTGGGTTGCATGCCAGGTCCCCAGTGAGCGCCATGTGAGAGGCAACCATACATTGCTGTTTCTCTCCCTCTCTTTCTCCCTCCCTTCCCCTCTCTCTAAAAATAAATAAATAAAATCTTTAAAAAAAATAACTGTAGATTTATAAAAGAGGTGCAAAGATAGTACTGAGTTTCCTGTATACCCTTCACCCAGCTTCCCCAGAGCTAAGATTTCATATAACCATGGTGTAATTATAAACTAAGAAATTAACACTGGGACAATATTGTTAACAAAACTACAACTTCATCTGCATTCCCTCAATTTTTCACAAATGTCCCTGAAGGAGTTCATCATGCTACCCCAAAGCGTGCCACTGCGGCATAAGGGTTCGTCTTAGCTGAAGGCACTGGGCAACAGCAGATGCAGGAGGGGTTGGCTCCCCCTTTTCTACCTAAAAGCAGGCCATACAATTTCCCATGAGAAAGGTGACCTCCCTGTACCAGGAAGAGAACATCTTTATCACCGGAGACTGGGAATCGCTGCTTCAACGGTCTGTACAGACAACTTACTAAAATAACCCTTATCTTCTGCTGGTTTCTCGCCCACGCCATGCATCTCCTAGTCACTTCCACACAATTTACCGCCTGTAGCCCAGCCCCTCTGTCCTGTCATTTCTTCGCAAATCTATCATTTCTTTGTCTAAGAAAAAGGGTTAAATGCTCTTTGCTCTGGTCACGTCTTCAGGTCTTTATTCTCTTGTGAAGGTCCCCAAGTACATGCAGAAATTTAGTAAAATTCACATACGTTTCTCCTGTTAATAATCTGACGTCAGTGTAATTCTAAAGCCCAGCCAGAGATCTTAAGGTCATAAAGAATAATTTTTCCTCTCCTACATCCTTTTTCCGTTCCTGGCTCGAATCCAGGATTCCATGTTGCCTTTAGTTATCTCCTTCTATCCACGAACAGTTCCTTGGTCTTTCCTTGTCTTTACTCCTTCATGACCTTGACACTTTTGAAGAGCACTAGTCAGGCATTTTGTAGAATGCCCCTTGATTCGGGGCTGTAGGTTTTAGGGAAAAGACCATGGAGGCGCAGTATTCTTCCGAGTCCCTTCGCAGCAGGCTGCCCATGAGGCCAACGTGACTGGTGGTGCTGACCCGGACCACTTGGTTCAGGCGGTGTCTGCCTGCCTGGTTTCTCCACTCTGCAGTTACTAAGGGTCCCTTTCCACTCTCTGTTCCTTAGAAGTGAGTCACTAAGTCCAACCTACACTCAAGGGGGGAGGAATTAGGCTTCACTCACTGGAGGAGAAAGTTTCAAAGAATTTGTCAACATATGTTAAAACCATCACAATAATAACTATTTTGGGAGAGATACTTTGAATCCATACAGATATATGATTTCTCAAAGTTTTGCCCTAATTTTAGTATTCATCGATGGAACTTGCCTACAGCAATGTACTGTGGTGTTCTAATGATTTTCTATTTCCCTCAGCTCTTCTCAACTTAACAGTTGAAATTCTTCTGTAAGGAATATTTATCTCTTGTCCCATGTATTTATATCAGTATGGTATCACTGATACTTATTTTCTTCTTTGATGATACTAACCTGATTTATTTTGTTGCTAAATATGCTCTAGTTTGGCCACTGAAAGTTTTATTTATTTATGTATATTTTAATTATTTTTTAAATATTTTATTTATTTTTAGAGAGGGGAAGGGAGGGAAAAAGACAGGGAGAGACACATCAATCAGTTGCCTCTTGCATGCCCCCAACTGGGGACCTGGCCCACAACCCAGGCATGTGCCCTGACTAGGAATCGAACCAGAGACTTTTTGCTTCACAGGCCAGCACTCAATCCACCCAGCCACACCAACCAGGGCAATTTTTTTCAGATTAGCTTCTGTGTCCTTTGAACATGTTCTCATTTTTTCCTTGAGCATTTCATTACTTTATGGCAGTAAAAGATTCTCTAGGCTCTTTTAGGTATTTTCCTCTCTCAGCCCTAGGCTCAGCCACTTCTCCAAGGAGTATTGGGTCATTTTATTGGAAAATGATTCAGGCATACCTTTTGGAGATACTGTGGTTTCACTTCCAGACCACTACAATAAAGTAAGTATTGCAATAAGAAAAGTCATAATCTTTTTTGTTGGTGGAGGGTTTTGCCTTCAATTTGTAAAACTCGCAACATCTCAGAAGCATAATAGAGCTCAGCACAATAAAACAAGGCAGGACTGTATTTGAAAAGCAAGCTCTGCACACTAGGTGTGCTCACTGCAGGGTGCCACTGTTTCTAGGTCCTCTCGGGACAGGGATAGAAAACACATGCATGTGTATTAAGCTCATCTCTATATAGATGTCTGTATTTCCATATGCATGTTAAAATAAACATGAGTTCATATCGATATCTTTAATCCAGTGCTGAAGAATTCATTCAAGCATACACAGCAAGGGAGTTTCTACTCAGAGAAAGGTTTTAATCTAAGAAAGATTTTTAAAAAACAGGTAAGTCTTAGGCCAGACTGAGAAACACTGAAATGGTCACGAATTGATTTTTTCAAAGGAAAACCTCAGCAGTTGGTAGTGGGGTGTACTGAGTGCATTTGACAGCTGAGATGAGCCAAGCCCCAGAGAGCCTTGGCCAGTATGTAAGGAGCTTGGCCAGTAACGTGCTGGTAAGAGTGAGCCTTCCCCTCCCCTGTGGCTGCTCGTACTTGGAACACCAGGAGAGGGGAGGGAGCACCGTGGGCCAGGGAAATAGGATGAGTGAAGGCAGAGCAGGGCCTGCACAGGGCTGGCAGGGCACAGGATGCTCCGTGTCCGGCGCCTCCCTTGGCAGTCCAGTGCGGCACATCTAGGATCTGCCCAGGGGCTGGAAGGAATTCCACACCTAACCCCTGCTTTTGCCTCCTTGGTAAATGGCTTCATCTTTCTGTACACTTGTTTCCTCGTCTGGAAAATGATTACAGTATTTCTTTTACCACACCAGGCAATAATAAAAGGTAAAGGAATAAAAAAAATGAATGCAAAGTGTTCTGCCTCATGAGCAGCTTTGCTTCTGGAACTGTTATGAGGATAAAAATAATGTCATTGAAAATGCACTTTATAAATACGAGGCATCCTTATTTTTAACAGGTGTAGATGAATACAATGTACTTTAATATCAGGCAAAGTATGAGTTGAATATATTAGTCTATAAAATCTGGATAGGAGACAAATTCTAAAGATCTTACTGAAAAAAACTGAGACTAAAGCAAGATAAGTTTCAAATACTTTTAACACATCTAGGTATTTTGTGACCATAATTCCAAACACTGAGCTTCTTTCAGTTCAGCCCTGGAATATAACCCCCAAAGGCAAGCCGATGCTCAGGCACAGTTTTGGATTTCTCAGCGGCCAGGGGCTCTGAACTCGTAACTTCCAGCGCCACACACTTGTGTCTCTTTTTCTATGCAGTTTGCTGCTACCTCCGTTATTTGTGACAATTTATCACATGGGAAGAGCGGGATTATAGTATGGATTAAAAGTACAGATTCTGGAGCCAGACCATCCGTATTCAAATCCTGTTTATGCTGCCTATTAGTTGTGCAACTTTGTATAACTTCTCCAAGCCTCAAGTTTTGCTCATCTGTAAAATCGAGAAAATGACAACTAAGGCTGTTGTGAAAAAATGATTTGACATATGTGAAGCATTTAGGACAGTGCCCAGAATATGGTGAAAACTTAATAAATGCCACCTATAATTATACTTTACTCATAATCTGATCAGGCAGAGTTCGTAATGAAGGGGCAGGGGTTGTTAGTTAAAAGTATTGGCAGATATTTTATGATCATAATCAACCACATAAGGAGTGGGGAGGAGTCACACTGAATACATGGAAAGCCCATTTTCTAGAACCGACTTCATGTCTAGTATGTGATCTTCAGGGAGCAGGGAAACATAAGCGTGAGACTCTGCTTCAGGGCCGCAGCTCCCTGGCCCAGCCTCCCTCCCTCTACTTCCTAGTGCATGCCCGGCCTCAGAGCAGGGCAGTGTTCTCGCAGTCCCACGTCTGCTCCGCGAGCTGAGCTGCCCTCCCCACCGCCCCTACACATGTTGAGTGCTGTCTGTCCTTAAATGCTACTTCCGTAACTGGCTCCTCTTCCATGCCTTTCCTCATGTCAGCCAATCCCAACCTCTGTTTTAACTCTTTTCACACGTATGCTAAGAAGCACAGCATTCCAAACATGCCTGTTACCACCTCGCCATGTGTATTAGATGGATCCGCCCGAGGGGATTGTGAGCCCCTTGAGAACAGAGTGAGGTCTAACACAGGCTTCTCGTGTATCCCGCGGCAGTGGTTCTCCACTGGGGGCAATTCTGGCCACGGGCAACATTCAGCGATGTCTGGAGCCATTTTTGGTGGCCCAACTGGGAAGTGACGTGCTACTGGCATCTAATGGGGAGAGACCAGAGATGCTGCCGAACATCCAACAATTCCCAGGGCAGCCCACCCTCCCTCGTAACAAAGGGTCGTCTGGTTTAAAAGTCATTGCACCACGGTTGGGAAATGCTGCCCAACAGTATCCAGGACAGTGGAAAATCAAGATTTATTCCAATGTCATGATTTTTTTTCTATAATATCTCAAAAAGCCAAGCACTAACTCCCACCTTCCACTGCAGGGTCATATCCACTAATCTGGGGTTTCTTTTTAAAAATTATTACCAGCAATAATAATTGTGAAAATAAGAGGGAATATTTTGTTTTTATAGGGGTGGTTGGCCAAAGAGTTTGCTTGTTTTTCTCCATAAGATGGCCCTAGTAGTGCTTAGTTGTCTTTAACTTCATTAGAAACAATTTTGTTAGATGGTATAGTGACAGCTGTCATTTCAGTGTACATTAAAAAAGCTTATCAAAATTTGTGAACTTTTGTATAGCCATTTTAATATTGAAGATGGAAGAAAATATGCAACATTTCTGGCATATTATGCTTTATTATCTCAAGAAAGGTAAAAATAAAACTGAAATACAAAAAAGAAGATTTGTGCAGTGTATGGAGAAGGTGCTGTGACTGATTGATCATGATAAAGGTGGTTTGCACAGTTTCGTGCTGGAGATTTTTCTCTGGACAATGCCCCATGGTCGGGTAAATCAGTTGGAGTTGAAAGCGATCAGATCAAGAAATCAATTGAGAACAATCAATGTTCAACCATGTGGGAGATAGCTGACACACTCAAAATATCCAAATCAACCAAGTTATTGGTGAAAACGAAAAATGTGCCTTATTTTACGGAAGAAACCACACCGACCTTTAGGCCAACCCAGTACTATTTGGATGTGTGGTGCCAGCATCGCCCTTAGCAGCACCAGCAGCAGGGGCCGTGCGACTCTCACGATGACTAAAGATAATGCTATCCCCTCAGCATTGAAAAGATGACCATACAGTTCAGTCCCTGCCTACCACCCTCAGCCCAGCTGTAGGCTCTGAAGGTCTTCTCCCAGCAGGCTCAGCCCAGGCTACTCAGCTGGATATGAACAGCCCATCCCATGGGTCGGTCGGTTCTGAGGCTGATTTTGTTGCTCTTGCCTAGGTGTATTCTAAGGTGCCTAGAGTAAACTCCAGGCACCCACCTGCCTACTTCATTGCCATTTTCTCTCACTGCCCTTGCCAGACTTGCCCGGTCTCCATGAATGAGCTTTAAGCTTTAGACCCCTAAATTGAGTTTCAGTTCATCCTCTACCTCTGACTCTCAGCAGACTCAGCTGTCTGGGGATGGCCTCTGCTCCCCCCAGTCACGGGCTGTGGGGCTGGTTTCAACCACAAAAGCCCTGCTGGCATCGTAGCTTTGGGACTAGCCTGACCACTAGAGAGGTCTAGCCTTGCTTACCTCAACAGCTCAGACTATCTGGCCTCAAGGTTCTCCTAGATATCAACACTTCCCCTTTAGATGGTATTGTTTTAGCCTTTACATTAAATAATTTAAATTCCAAACGATGAGCAGCATGCGCTGTGATGGACCCTTTGAGCACACCCCTATGGTCAGTGCCTCTCCCCTCACCTACTGGGGCACGCACAGCCCAATTCACTATGGAGGTGGAGCTCAAGACGGCACATGCAACATTTTTTTTTTGTTGCGAGGAGAGGAACATATGAAAATATTTAGAAAAATTTACTAGCACAATGCATAATGATTGTAGAAAATAAGATAAATGAATTATGGTGAGTTGCTGCCCCATTCTCAGAGACAGATTTCCTGCCCCCTGGTACTGTGTTTCCTGCTCTCAAATGTGATTATGGCTCAAGAATCTTAAGTAGTACAGAAAATGGAAGGTGATAAAGGAAAGGAATAGATTGAGATCACAGCAATCAAATTTGTACTTAATTTCTATTTTATGAAGATGTTTTTAAAGGACTCTTACCATCCCTTAACTGTATTCTGCTCAGATTTTCCCCTGAAAAACAAGAAAACTTGTAAACTTGTTAAGTTATTAAAGTACAAAATCATCCAGCTAATAATATCCTTTCTAATCAACCTAGCCTTTGAATTATAAAATTCACAGATATTCTACGATTTGCAGGATAATGCCTATTGATATGATCCTTCAAGTTACCAATAGTTCATGAAGTAATATATATAACCAATTGCTTGCATTAAGTCAGTATGGTTTATGGCCAGCTCATGGTAAACTGCACCTGCACGGCTCATAGAAGATACTGAAGGGATTAGATGCTTATAACTGGAGTGCACATGCACTACTCTAAAGGAATAGAATTATAAAACAGGTTTTAAGAGAACTTTATAATACATGAAAGAGGTAGGATTTCTAGAATGGCTGAGTGAGGGACTCAGAAAATCTTTTCCTGCAAAAGCAAAAATAAATCTGGGTAAATTTGTTCAAAAGTAACTACATTTGTTGAAGTAAAGATTAGAGTGGAAATAAATGAAATAGAGACTAAAAGGACAATAGAAAAGATCAATGAAATTAAGAGCTGTTTTTTTGAAACTGCAAACAAAACAGACAAACCATTGGCTGGACTCACCCAGAAAAAAAGAGAACTCAAATAAAATCAGAAATGAAGATGGAGATGTTATATCTGATACCACAGAAATACAAAGAATTGTAAGAGACTACGATGAACCATTATACATCAACAAATTGGACAACCTAGAAGAAATGGATAAATTCCTAGGAACATACAACCTACCAAGACTGAACCATGAAGACATAAAAAAATCTGAATAGACTGATTACTAGTAAGGAGATTGAATCAGTAATCAAAAACCTCCCAACAAACCAAAGTTCAGGACCAGATGGTGTTTCTGGTGAGTTCTATAATACCAAACCTTTAAAGAAGATTAATTAATTGGTATTAACTATTAACACCAATCCTTCTCAAATACTTCCAAAAAATAGAAGAGGAAGAAACACATCTAAACTCATTTTACAAGGACAGCATTAACTGATATCAACCAGGGTAAATATTAGCAAACCAAATTCAACAACATATTTAAAGGATCATAAAGGATCATAAACCACGATCAAATGGGATTTATTCTGGGGATCCAAGAATGATTCAATATCCACAATCAATCAACGTGATACACTAACAAAATAAATAAAAATCATATGATCATCTCAATAGTTGCATAAAAAGTATCTGACAAATTCAACATGATAAAAACTCTCGAAAAGTGGCTATAAAGGAGAATACCTCAACATATAAAAGGCCCTATACAACAAACCCACAGCTAACAAAATACTCAGCACTGAAAAGTTGTAAGCTCTTCCTATAAGATCACAAACAATACAAGAATGCCCACTTTTGCCACTTTTTTCAACATACTATTGGAAGTCCTGGCCAGAGCAATTAGGCCAGATGAAGAACTAAAGGCATTCAAACCAGAAAGACAGAAGGAAGTAAAATTGTCTGCATTTGCAGATGATATATTGTATATACAAATCCCTAATGTATCCACCAAAAAAACTGTTAGGAGCTAACAAACAAATTCCGTAAAGTTGTAGGATATAAGATCAATACTTAAAAAATCAGTTGCATTTCTATACATTAATAACTATCAGAAAGAGAAATTAAGAAAAAAAATCCCATGTGCATTTGCATCAAAAAATACCTAAGAATAAATGTAATCAAGAGGGTGAAATTCCTATACATTGAAAACTATGGCATTGAAGAAGACACAAATAAGTGAAAAGACAATCCATACTCAAGGACTGAAAGACTATTGTTAAAATGCCCATACTACCCAAAACAATCTACAGATTCAATGAAATCCCTATGAAAATACCAATGGCACTTTTCACAGAAATAGAATAATTCTAAAATTTGTATGAAACCCAAGACCCAAAAGACCCTTAATAGTTAAAGTAATTTTGAAAGAATAACAAAGCTGAGGCATAACACGTCCTAATTTTAAACTATGTTACAAAGCTTTAGTAATCAAAACAGTATGGCACTGGCATAGAAACAGACACATAGAGCAATAGAACAGAATTAGAGAGCCCAGAAATAAATGCATGCCTATATGGTCAATTAATTCATGACAAAGGGGCCAAGATAAACAATGGAGAAAGAACAGTCTTATCAAACAAATTCCGTAAAGTTGTAGGATATAAGATCAATACTTAAAAAATCAGTTGCATTTCTATACATTAATAACTATCAGAAAGAGAAATTAAGAAAAAAATTCCATGTGCATTTGCATCAAAAAATACCTATGAAATCAATAAGTCTTATCAATAAGTGGTGCTGGGAAAACTGGACAGCCACATGAAACTGGATCACTATCTTGCACCATCATAAAAATTAACTAAAAATGAATTAAAGACTTAAATGTAAAACCTAAAACAATAAAATTCCTAGAAGAAAACATAGGGGGTAAGCTTCTAGACATCAGTCTTGGCAATGATTTTTTAAATTTAACACCAAAAGCGAAGGCAACAAAAAGAATAAGCCATCAAACCAAATGGCTTTTGCACAGCAAAGGAAATCATCAATGAAATGAAAAGGCAACCTAGAGAATGGGAGAATATATTTGTAACCAGATATCTGATAAGCAGTTAATATCTAAATATATATGTAAAGAACTCATACAACTCAATAGCAAAGTAACAACCAATCTGATTTAAAAAAAGGCAGAGGATCTGAGTATACATTTTTTTTCAAAAAAGACATACATATGGCCCTGGCTGATGTAGCTCAGTGGATTGAGCATGGGCTGGGAACCAAGGGGTCGCCAGTTCAATTCCCAGTCAGGGCACATGCCTGGGTTGTGGGCCAGGTCCCCAGATGGATGCTACCTAAATTTGTTGTAGCGATCACAGTACATACTTATATCAAACCATTATGTTTTACACCTGAAACTAATTCATGTTATATGTTGATTATATCTCAATTAAAAAAAAACATTTAAAGATTCTGGAAATGGACCAAAGGCATATGACAAATTGAGGATTTAGTCAAGAAAACCTACTGGCTCTCAGCAAGAACACTGGGAGTCTGTGACACTTCAGCCAGGGACTGCCCATTCCCTAACCCCGTTCCACCTCAGCCCCATTACCTGGAAACTCCACCGCAGCCTCCGCAGATGGAGACAGCTGTGAGCACTGGCAGTTCCGCTGCCCTGCTGCAGTGAACTGACTTCATTTGGAGCAGAGCATGGAAAAGTTCCTTCCTGGGCACTGCTGGAAGGAATAGAGATCTCGGTGGCAAGCAATCAGGAGAGACTAACATCATGGGTAGCCTGACATGTTGATACTGGTTGAGACAAGCACAAAAAGGCAGACCAGCCAGAAATTTAACAGGAGAGCCAGGGAAGGAAAGAGAGTCTGGCTAGGGTGCCCCTTATTTCTCCTGGTGGTCTGGAAGGCTGTGCACGCTCAGCGGAGAGCAGACAGAGCTCTAATGAGCCACTCGTCCTTTGCTGAGTTCTCCCTAGTCATTGCGTGTCTGGCACATGAAATGGTAACTAAAACTCATTTGTACCTCCCCGCTGTGGCCACAAACCACAGCTTCACAGACCATCTACACTGCCTCCTTTATTACACAGGTGGGGAAACCCAAGCCTCTGAGCAGTTTAAAAACATAGGTTTCTAAAAAGTTACTAGAAAATCACTGCAAGTTAGTTAGTTCGAATGGGTCCTGGGGCTTGCGCCAAAACTCATTTACCTGCAAAAAGGTGGCATAAAATTAACAAACAAAAACCAGTCAGGTGATTTTGGACTACCTGTACCAAATATACATAAAGATCTTCCTTAGTCTTTGTCCTCCATTTATTCTCCCCCTTCCCTTTTTTCCCTTTTCTCCTGAGAATTCTGAAGGAAGAGAGAATAACAGGGGCGCTTAAGAAAGTCACTCCTTGTCAGTTCTTAAGCAGGTGATAAATTCTACACTGCAGAGTGGATCACACCTGTCCCATGAATGATAATCTATGTTATGGTCATTGCTTAAAAAAAGAAAAGGATTTTATTTATTTATTTTTAGACAGCTGGGGAACCGAGGTAGAAAGAGGGAGAGAAGTATCAATATGTTGTTGCCTCTCGTGCGCCCCCCACTGGGGACCCGGCCCACAACCCAGGCATGGGCCCTGACTGGGAATCAAACCAGCGACCCTTTGGTTCACAGGCTGGTGTTCAATCTACTGAGCCACACCAGCCAGGGCTGGTCATTGCTTTTAAGTGATCCTCTTACCTTCTGCTTTGTTTTTTTCATAACTCCTAACTTCTGGTGCTAGTTCTTCATTTCACGTGTTTTGCGAGTGACAACTATGCTAAAATATGACATTCTTTTGACTGGGTACCTAGAATTCCCAGGAAAAAGAGCCATGCCATAGATATGTGCTCCAGTCCCAACAGCCATCAGAAACTATTAACATTTGCACCTTTACAACGCAGCTTCTTTCCATAATAAAAGGCTATCCATGCATGTCTTCAAGCCCTATTATTGTAAACCCTGCTTGTTCAAGCAAGTGATTATAACTACTCTTGGAGGCAAGAGAATATTTCATGTGAATTAAAGGCTGTTTTCCCCAAGCTTGGTAAAATGCATTAGGTACTTCAGGTTGGTACGAAGGAAATCTGCTCCCAAAACAACCTTTATATAATCCTGTCTTTCTTGATGGCTTGACATTTGGCTCATTTTTGGCATTTAGTCAATTTGAACTCACTAGGAAAAGTAAGGGACAAATCCCTTTATTTATACAGCTGACATATTTGCTGCTCAGAATCTTGTGTCATCTGTCCTTGTGAGAACGGCCAGAAATTTTAGTAGCTTAAAAACATCACTGACTTACAGCCTAACGGGCGTTCAAGGAAGAGTACAAAGCAAAGAATGCAGGAGGGCCAGCTAATGCACGCTGAAGTAGCCCCTTTTTCAGGCTTTTTTCCCTGTAAAAAATATTGTTACTTGAAGACTGCATCTGGGGATAGAAGGCTGGAGCCTGGGGAAGGCATAGAAGGATGGTGTCTTTATCCAGGGAGAACACCTGGTTGAGACTAATTCCTCACAGAGGCCACATCTGTTCTCTTAAAGAAGAGAAAGTAAATACTGAAACATGCCTGGAGACGGTGGGGTATGAATGTCGCCACCAGTCACACCTGGGTTTGAATGGCTATGATGCACCTGCTTGGCGGCATGGACAGTGACCTTACTCTCTTAGCTTCTCTGGGTTTCCATAGCAGCACAACACATTAAGTGAGATGGTTTAGGTATAAAACCCCCAACACCGTTCACAGGTGCTCACACATGTTCTCAACCACCCCTCATATTCGGCCTTCCCAATGCCATGCAGAGGTAAGCAGTGCTAAGGAGTGACAAACCTGTCTATGGGGATGCAGGAATACATGCTCTTGTCTTAACTGTAATTCTGGCAACAACAAAAATTATGGGACTCATTCTGCAATTTAACAACTCAAATTCTTTTTTTTTTTTGGCCAGGATGAAATGATTAGCTTTTACTTGGCACTTTTCCTACTCAGTCACTTCTAAAAGATCATATAGTTTAACAGGAGCTGATCCACACAGCAGGATCCATGGGTCAACCACCGCCACCCACATAAAAAGGCTAGGAATGATTTCAGATGATGAGTCTGTCAGGTAGAGCACAGCTCCCCAAAGAAAACACTTCACAGCACATAAAATTTTTCCTCCAAACTCCCTGGCCAGTTCCTTCCTCTGTTGAGAAATGCCTGCATGCGATGGGACCCTCTGCGTGCCTGAGTCCATGACGGCACCAGGCAGAAGCTGCTTAGCATTCGGGCTGACAGACCACACCTGCTGTCAAAGCTGCTTTACGCCCTGGCAGGGAGAAGCTCCTCCCAGTAGTGCCCAATGCAAGTATTACCCAAGTGACAGACAAGTCACTGAATCACCAGGATGACTCGCACATCATAAAGAAAGCCCTCACCTAGGCCTATGGGCCAGGGGGCAATCTCCAAGGGAGAATCTGATCTCGCTAGCTAAGAACAGCAGGTAGGAAGCATAAGCCTTGCAAATACTTTTTTAATTAAATGGAGGATTTCCCCCCTCCTCGTTCCCCTTGCTCTGCCTCTGTCTTCTTTCTCTCCTTTCCCTCCTGTCTTACTGGATGCTCTTAGAACTCTGTGTTACATCTGCTCATCTGTGAACAGTGCTAAGATAAAAACAGACCCAAAACAAGAGGTCCCACCAGCCAAGGCAATCATTGCTCAGCAGCAATAATTTTGCAAAGAGCAGCAAAGACAGTTCTATATTTCAAATTACTGACCTAAAATGTAATTGAAATCCAACTATTAATTCTTTATTAGCTGTTAAAAAACGACCCTTTGATTCCTGAAGCATAGGTCTACATTCTAACTCAGAAAACACAACTAGAAAAATCAATAATGACCAGAACAATCAGGTATAATAAAAAAATATTTCTGAGTTCTCAGCATAGAAATATCACTAACATCTTAACTACTGATTCTTCTAAGACCAACCCACTACTTGCCCTGAAAATATATCCAATGGTGTATGTTACAAACTAAACTTATTTCCTTCCCCCAAGGGGACTCCCCCCTACCCCAAACACGGACAGCAGGCCTCCTGTGCTCTCCCTTTGCCCGTCCTCCTAGTTACATCCTCCAATCTGCTCCGCTTTAAAGCTGCTATTGAGATTTTACCTTGTCAATATCTTTTAAAATCTCACCTCTTCATTACCTTTGCTTCGTCTTGATATAGTTACACAGTTTTGTCCTAGGTGACTATTCCAACTTGTGGCCTTCCATGCAGTGATGCACTTCCCTCCTAAATGCGTAACTAATCTCGCCACTCCACTGCTTTAAACCTCCCGCAGCTCTCCTTTGCCTTCAGTCTGGTATTTAAGGCTCTTCACAACGCACTCGCTAGCTAGCGAACCGGCACCAACCAGGGCCCAAGCCCTAGCCCACCAGCTACGCTGATGAATGTGCCATGAACACACCCACGGCCTCCCATGCTTCACATCCCCTGTCCGGACAGCCCTTCCTGAGCTGCCCTGACACGGGGAGTTTGCTGTCTGTCTCGACACTTTGTCCTGATCTCTGATTTTGTACTGCATTTACACTCAATTATATATTTTATGGGGGAGTACCTTATTCATCTCTGTAACACTGATATGTAGTATAAAATTTGCTAGTAAAAAGACTCTCTAAAGGAAGTTCTAAAGGATATACTTCAGAAAGAGGGAAAATGATTACAGATGGAAACCCTGAAATGGAAGAAAGTATTTATTGTAACAATGAGGAAAAATATTGAAAAGCAGGTGGGTAAAACTAAGCAAACATTATTTAAAACTGTAAGAAAAGTGTGCAATTTGTGGAGGAAAAATAGGGACACTGTGAAGAGGTAAATCTTTAAATTTTGGAGCATGGGTGGTAACATCATCATTAAATAGAGACTTTTTGAAGTATGCCTGTTGAAATGGCAAGCATAGCCACTAAGAAGGCAGATAGAAAGCATCTGACTTCCAAAGAAGTAGAGGCAAAACTGGGAAAAAAGAATTACGAATTCGAAAGATGGCAAGATGAGAGGAGGAAAAACAGAAAATGATAAATAAAAATACGTAAAAGAGTGAGCAATAAATTTAAATATACCATTAATTGCAATAAATGAAATGGACACAACTTTCCAATTAAAGGTAAATATTTTTAGGCTGACTAAACAAAAATCTGCTATCTGTTACTTGTAAAAGACACACCTAAAACTTGGCACAAGACACCCGAGAATTACAGCATGTATTTATTCACGTGACTTTGAAATATGAAAGCAAAAGTTGGTATGGCAACTAGAAGCAGGGGGCAAACCCATCACCAGGGGAGAAATGTCAGCACGGCTCTCCCAGTGACTGACAGCTTCAGCCGACAAGAAATCAGTGAGGACAGAGCAGAATTAAACAGAATAAATAATAAGCTTTTTAATAATATAGAGTACACACAGAACACTGAAGGCAACAATTAGTGATACGTTAAGCAATTCTAAAAATTGACTGAGCTATAATGATAGCCTCAATAAGTTTCAAAAGGTTATTTTGAAATTTTGCTCTAATGCAATTAAATACTAGAACTATATTTTTAAAAAATAACTAGAAAATTCTCATACATTTAGAAGTTTAAAGAAAAACATACTTCGAAACAACTCACAACCAAAAAAAAATAGAAACTGAAAAATTCTTAGAACTGAACAATAATAAACTATCATATTAAAACTTGAGGAATGGAGCCAAATCAATATTTACAGGGGAGTTTATAAACTTATATTAGAAAAAAAGAAAAGTTCAAAATTAAGAAGGTAGAGAAGAAAATAGGAATAAGAAATTAACTTAAAAAAGACAACCAATATAGGAACTGTCAACTAAAATATTGGGTTTTGGTAAAATCTAAGAGAACAGAGAAGCAGCTGGCATGGTTAATCAAGGAGAAAAAAAGAAACAAAACACCCCGAAGGAACGCACAACTAATCCTAAGGCTGGAAAACAAAGATAGCTATAAATGCTACAACTGATAAACAGGAAGATATTCTAAACAACTTTAACCCAACACATTTGAAAACTTAGGTAAAACGGACAAATCTATAGAAAAATACAACTCACCAAATATCACTTAAGAAACAGAAAACTTGAATAAATTGAACTACTAATTAAAAATTTTCCAGCCAAGACATCACTAGGCTCAGACAACTTCTTCATCAGATTGAGTAGGTTCTATGAGCCGTTCACACAACAGAAACTCCCGTTGCACTCTTCCAACCTTCCGCAGGACGGGAAGAGGGGAAACGCTCCCCTCCTCATTACCTTGGTTCCAAACTAAGGTAGAAATAGAATGAGAAGGAAGCACTCTAAGTCAATTTCACAAAGGTGACAAGGTGTAAACAAAAAAATTACTACTAAACAAAACTGAATGATGAACAAACTGGGTTTCTCATAAGAATGCGAAGTTGATTAGTTATTAGAAAATGGGTTAATGTAGCTCATCCCAATGACAAAGGGACAAAAATCACTTGATCAAATCAGTACAGAAAAATCGATAAAATTCAACATTCATTCACAATTTTTAAAACTTTGCACACTAAGAACAGGAAAAAACTGCCTTGATCTGATAAAGGATACATACCAAAATGAAAACAGAAACAAAAATAATACCCACAATAAATATTATATACTTCATAATGAAAATAAGAAAAAACATTTCTTTTAAAATCAGAAACAAAGATTAGGTATCAGTTACTACCATACCTGCACAACACTGTTCTGGAGAGCCTGGCCAGGGCAAAAAAATAAGAAAAAGAAACAAAATATATAAAAATTACACAGGAAGTTACAAACTGTTTATGTTGAAATCCCAAAAGAATACAAAAATAAATTAATTTGTAAGATTTAGCAAACCTGCCCTGGCTGGTGTGGCTCAGTGGATTAAGTGCCGGCCTGAGAACCAAGGGGTTGCCAGTTCTATTCCCAGTCAGGGCACATGCCTGGGTTGTGGGCCAGGTCCCCAGTAGGGGGCGCACAAGAGGAACCACACATTGATGTTTCTTTCCCTCTCTTTTTCCCTCCCTTCCCCTTTGTCTAAAAACAAAAATTTTTTTAAAAATAAAAAAAGATTTAGCAAACCTGATTTTCACAAAACCAATATGTAGAAATCAAATGCATGTTGTATTCAGCAACAATCATTTAATATCATTAATAGCATTAATATCAACAAAAATTAAAGTACCTAGGAAAAATCTAACAAAAGATGTACAAGCTCTTTAAGTGAAGTGTTTTTAATTAAAATAAAGAACTCTGTACAAAGATCCAAACAACTATGAGATTTTACTATGTAGATGGTAAAACTACAAAGGAAAGAAAGATGATTAACACAAAAGCCAGGATGGTTTCACCTCTACAGGGTGAGGAAGGCGACTGTTACTTCTTAACTTGGATGGTGTGTACATGAGTATTTGTATTTTTAACACTTTAAGCTGGACCTATAACTTTTATATTCTTTTATAGGGATGAAATATTTTACAATGTTTAAAGTATGTGCGTCTGTTGTGTGCCATGCCAAAGGAGTCTCACATTTTACAATTAGAGCTTGAGAGAAGATACTAATTTTATGAACTTTGAGAAATGTGTCTTGAATAGTAATTTCATCTCCAAAAGAGGAGGCAGCAGCTGCTATAAAATGCTAGAATAAACCCCTTCAGGAAATATTCAGTTTTAAGTGCAATTATCTTAACTTTTTAGTTTCAAATGGAAAGGTTTCTATGCATAGCTATTTACACAAATATTTAGCTGTTTACCTCTACACATAAGGTAGAAAAGTAGCAATATGATAATTCAGAACATTAAACAGGCATCAGCTTAACAATGATGGAAAATTTAGAGAGAGTCTCAACTACCTCCCTCATTAGACTAATCCAATGATGTTTTACAAGTAACTTGTTTCTAATGGTAGAGGGCCAAAAATTTGCAGATGATTTACTTATTTTTTTTGAAGAGTGCAAATTTCAGAGGGTTAAATTATAAGGAACTAGATTATTTTTCATTTGCGTGTCAATGCTCCCTTGGGTGGAAGAGAAATGCCCAGAGATACATCTGGCTCGGGTACCAGCATGTAACCCATAGCCTTGTAATAGGGTGCAGCCAAGGGGGGCCCCAAATAGGGATTTGTAATGGGGTCCAGAACTTGAGGTGTTCAGGAAATATTAGAAAAAAATATATATAGGATGTCCTCACCCCTACAAGAAGGCCTGGGGGAGGGGACACATGGGGCATGGCCATTAAGAGCTGTTTTGTATAACAACGGCTTTGCAGCTAACCTCTGCCATGGTCATTAAACATATCTATGACCTTTAACTGGTTTTATAGATATGTTAAATAACTGTGGCCATGTTTTGAGCCAGGGGGATAGAAGTGACTTCCACTCAAGATGTAACTAGGAGGCCACTCCCCCTGGTTACAGCACCTGCGTGAGAGCTTGGAGATGACGGCTCCATGCCATGGGGCCACACCTGCCAGACTTACTATGGCAGCCCAGTAAAGCTGGAAGAATACGGGAATGCTGGTAGGTGTAACTGATTGTAGGAGGAGTTGGGAATGGGGCTGCAAAGGAAGATTGGCATTGGGATTTAAACCCAGGCGTGGCAGCCATGCTTAAGGCGGGGACCACGCGGCTTAGGCAGAGGTGGAGACCCCATGGCTTGGGCTATAGTTAGGACCACGTGGCTTAGGAAGCAGGAGAGACTTTGCCTGGAAGAAAAGGGGTGAAAGGACTCTTGCTGGTGGGCCATGAGAAGGTGCTACATGGTTTGGGATTAACTGAAGATCGTGGCGGCAACACAGCTGATGGCGCTGGGAGCCTGAATCATGGACTTCTACTTCTTTTCCTGACATACGGCACCCTAGACTGAGCAGAGGGGAGAAGGAAGGACTGTGTGCATCTGTGGGTATTCTAAAGAACTTTAGCATTTTAATGAAGACATTAAGTCATTACTCTAAGTCGGTATAACTTTTAATTAAATAATTCCTTTCCTCTTCACCAATCTCTGGCATTGAGAGATGTCTTTCCTCTGGCGGCGGGCAAAGCGAACCTAGTACAGGGGGGGAACCCCCAGAGAATAAGGGGGGGTGCTTTTGGTAATACTATATCATACACCCCCACCCCACCCCGGGTCTGTTCTGGAACAGCCTTGCTTATCTGCGCAGCAGACTGTATTTCCCAACAAATGGCCGCCACGGTATTTCCAGTCCGCATGCTCTTCCAGAAACTTTCCACTTCCTTATCAAGAGATGGAATCTCTTCCACTCCCGTTGAGTGTTAAGTGGCCTGTGTAACTGCTTCAATAAACAGAATGCAGTGTAGGGATGCTGTGTAATTTCCTCGGGTGGGTCATAAAAGATAAGATTCCCGCCTGACTTTCTCTCTCTTTTGGGTCATGCGCTTTGAGAGCACAAAGCAGCACAGACATCTGGCTACCCTGAAGTTGTCACACTGGAGAGACCACAAAGAAACAGATGCCCAAGGAGCCTGGCTGCTCAGTCCTTCCAGTGCAAGCTCCAGGCCTGTGAGCGAGTCAGCTTCTGACTACAGCCTGCAGCCCCAAGCCAACGAGCTGATGCTGAGTGGAGCAGAGATGAACTGTCACCATCGGGCCCTGTCCCCACTGAGGATCTGTGAGCAAAGTACATGTGGTTTTGCCATAAGACACTAAGTTTCTTGTGCAGCATTAGGTGTCTCGAACAGTTGTTGTATCTATGAGAAGGACATTAAATGCAAATGTTGCCCTCTCATGTATCCCCAAAATAAAAGACTGAGAGTCACCAACCCAAACAACATGGTTTCTTAAAAACCAAGATGATGGCCTTATGTTTCACCCAAAGGCAACAAGCACCACACCTGAAAGTTAATTTTGATTTAAGATTCATTATACCCTTTGCCACTGATCAATGAAACTGATTAGTGGGTATGTTTATAAACATATTATGCACAAAAAATCCTTTATGTTTTTGCTTTTAATATCTTCAAAGGATCTCTGAGTTGCAGATTAACAACCTCTGCTCATAAATAAAATTTACCCCATAACTGTATCTACCTTTCTTTTCGGTCTATTTATGTTGACATCAACAGCGTGATACCAGGTGTCCTCTTCGAATTCAGTGGCACCAAAATGAAATCACTGAGATCTAAAACTGCCGTCTGTTATTGGATGTTAGTGGAAAGTAATCAGATTTTAAAGCCAAATAAAATCCCTGTTCATTTACTATGTGACCCTGGGCAAGCTACATAACTCTGCTGAGGACTTTTATTGATCTGTGAAATGGAAATAATACCTATCTGTCTTGCAGGGTGGTTACAGAAATAAATGAGCTTACATATATTAAATACTTAGCACGCCTGGTACATAACAACCTATCAATAAGTTTCCTGTCCTTGGCACCTGTGTCATTTTTTACAAACTGAATGACAGTCTAAAGGATTGTGAAGGCCCTTGGGTTTGCTAAAAGAGGCCCCCCAGAGAAAGCCAGGTTCCGCGTCCTGTGGGTGCAGAGCCAACACCGGGAAGTGGGCCTCCGACTCACAGTGGGAACTTGAACAGCAGCAGCCCACGGGGACCCTCTGTTCTGATTTGTTTTGTTTATTGTGGTTGTTGTTTAAATGGTAAATATTTGGACAAATTTTCAAAAAAGACTTTATATTGTAGAGAGAGGGGGAGGGATGGAGAAAGAGAGGGAGATAAACATTGATGTGTGAGAGAAACATGGACGGTTGCCCCTGGCAAGCCTCTAACTGGGGACCTGGCCCACAACCCAGGCATGTGCCCTGACTGGGAATAGAACTGGTGACCCTTCAGTTCACAGGCCAGTGCTCAAATCACTGAGCCACACCAGCCAGAGCTGGATAAATTTAGTTCTGCATTCCAGCTACTGCTTTTTCACGTGTTATTATGCATCTTCGGCAGCAAACAATTGATACACACATATTTCCCCCACTTAGATGTCATTGGGGGACTTGATGCCATAGAGCCGTTTGAGCTGAATTACTGACCAGTTATATGCAGAAGGCATATTTTGAGGTTTTGGCCAGCAACCTCAAAATATGAACAAATAAATAATGTTAGAGGGAAAAACATTACTAGCCATCATTCTGGGTATCTTCATTTAGTTCGAGCTCAGTCTCTAAGCACATGGTGAAGGTCTTTGGGGTGGCAGAGCACATGACTGAGAACCAGAGGCCTGCTTCCCACTTGCTACATGAGCTCAGGAAGTGTCTGCAGGCTCTGGGTTCTTTACTGGAGAAGCTGTGATCAAACTAAATGACCAAAACATATGGTGACCGAGAGGGGCCTCAAGACCGCCTGGTGTAACACTCTCACTTGACAGGTACGAAATGAGGCCCAGAGCAATTCAATGGCCATTCTGATGTCTTACCCCTCACGGCTGGTAGAATAGAGATTGGCATCCAAGGTGTTCAATCTGTCACCGATACTCATTCTATAAGCCCTATTTAAGATGATCTGATTCTCCTGAGGGAAGGGACACAATATGTAATCCTATCCAGACTCCTTTAAAATGATGGGTCAGATATTTCCTAATTTCCAAGCTAGCTTTTTTGCCAAGGGAGGACTTGTTAATATCTTGGGTAACACATCATTGTCTAAACCTGGGAAAACCTCTTTTTTCACTTTATATGTTCTAGAACATGGAGGGTGAATTTCCACACTGTCATTGGTGATGTCCCTCAAAAGTGGAAGGTCGCAGCTGGAACTGATGAACTTCCGTGCTCTATAACCTCCTGGTGATGGAGTCACTATTCTATAATGTGCTAAACAAGTTTCAGAGCAAAGCAAGGGGCAGGGCAAAACGATTCTGGCAAGGCTAAGGAAAGTCTTGACCTATGTGCCCAGCTACCTAAGTATTTCTTCATTCCCCCTGCTTGAGGAAAAAAGAGGTTCTTTAAGGTTAGCAGTTCTGACCACAGGTGACTACACTTAAGAACCCTGATTCCCTCCCCATCCCCCAAATACTTCTCTGAGTAAAGGGGAGAGTCAAGTTTCCTGGCCCAGCCAACTCTAGAAATCTGGAGTAACAAAGAAGAATAGAAGAAAAATTTTCTTATTCAAATTAATATAATTCAACCACATTGACCTGATATAGATGACCTTAATTAAGAGTTAAACTGGAATTTGGACATTTGAATCCTTCACTAAGGTAAAACAGAAATTAGAGCCAAATGTGGAAACTGAAACAATGAGAAAGATAAGAGGAGGCCTACGGCCAGGAAACGCACTGATGTCATGGAAATGAACCAGCATGAAGTGTAGGACCAGAGGAGTCTGAGGGAGGCTAAGGTCCAAGTTGGCATGTTTCCATCTGCTAGAAAGACAATGAGGGGTGCGCTCGGAAGTGAGGGTGGAGAGAGTACAGTCAATCAAATAGATAGCTCCTTCCCAGGCAGGTTCTAATATGGCCTGAATGGAAATTTCCTTTTAAGAGTGTAAACGCTTTGTAGTTTCACTCTTACAAAACGAGATTCTCTCTCCACTGGATTTCTCAGACAGCTCTCCCAATCCGAGGTGTGCAGAAGCGAAGGCAGGAGGCTAGAGAAAAGCAGTCCTCTCTGAGCTGTGCAATACAGAAGCCACCACTAGGCAGACGTGATGACGGAGTGCTTGAGACATGGCTAGGATGACTGAACAACTGAATTTTAGTTTGTTTTAAATTTTATTTGACTCAGTTACAGCTAAATTTAAATACAGGAACAGATATTGATTCAGTTATTGAAAAACTGATAGGCATGTCTGGAACAACTCATGTATATAAACCCACTTTCCAACTGTAAATTTTAATCTAAATACAGAGCATATGTTTTCTGTCAAAATTTAGTGTCCAAACTGAAATGTGCTGTAAATATAAAATGTACACTGGTCAAGTCTTAATAAGAAAAAGAATGCAAAATCTCAATAATTAGTTATATTAATTACTGTTAAAATGGTAGTTTTGGGATATATTGGGATAAAGTATATTAAAATTAATGTCACATATTTCCTTTTCCTTTAGGTAGCTATTAGAAAATTTAAAATTACATGTAGGCTCATATTTGAGGTTCACATCACATTTTTATAGAACAGCACTGCTCTAGATTCTAGAGGTCTAGATAAGAATATCACTTGCTTTAAAAAAAAATAACATAACAGGTAGCATATGTTATGGCTTCTTTGTAAAAATCAGACTAGAGAAAAGTTTGAACATCTGGAGCATCCGAGCATAGTCTTTCTAGGTACGCTTTCCCAATAAATTAAAATGTGGCATTTGGTTTACAAATTGGCCTCAGATCACTTTGTTGTGCCAACCACCTGACAGCGGCTCTAAAGTGAAAATGACACTTCGGTCCCAGCCCAGGGAGACGGACCCAGGGAGGGAGACAGAACACAGGGACCCCGAATCTGGGTCCCATGTTTCCTTTGCATTTATGCACCCCTAGAACTCAAGCATTTGAGAATAAATGTCACGTTCTGGTAGTCTTTTTTTACATGACTCAAAAAAGACACCGTATATAAAGAAACAATTACATTTATTCCCAATACATATAAATATATATGCACACATTTAAAGAAAAAAATTTAAATACCTTCTGAACATGAATCAAATTTATGGTAAACAATAATAAAGTTATATATACTTCATATGTACAAGAAAAACTGTGAGTTAAAGGAAGTTCCTCTTAAGATAGTAACCTGAAAATGAGAAAATCTTTGACCTAAATCACTACTGAAAGGCAAACTAAACCTGTCAGTACCTTGGGACCTTGTATGGCCCCCAGAAATTACATTCAGTGAGGGCGGCATCCATGCTGACTCCATTCCAGAGAGCCCAGAATGAGCCGGCACCTCCGTTTTAAGAGCATGGTCATCGATTAATCATAGAGAAGTTAACATGTTAAGTGTGGAGCCGATTTTGCTTGTCTCTCCGTTCAGGCAGTGGGCCGGCGACCACTCGACGGGTGTTGAGTTTGAGTATAAACAGGCGCACAATGGTGCAGCCAATGCAAAACTTCATTAAAATTACATTTATTTTTTAACCTTGATACTGCCGGTCCCATGCACCAATGTTGCCCAAAGGAAAAGTCCAGTGTCAGCCCCTGGGGACTGACGCCACCTGAACAGAAAGTTCACTGTCAGTCCCTAGGGACTGACGCTGCGCTTAACGTGTTAAATAGCACATTCGAGGTTTAACATTTGCTAAAAGCTGCTTCTTTCTGCTTGGGCCCTGAGCTGTCATTCTGCAAGCTGCCACCAGATGTACAAGGTGCTTATTAGCGGGGTAGTAAGCCCATTTCAGAGGGTCTGCTTAAGGTCTGATACTGGCAGCACACAATTTGGTCAACTGTGCTTTTTTCCTATAAAAACAGGACTTGATAAGTACAGCCGTATAATTCATGAACAAATCCCTAATTACTACCTTTGTTTTATGGATTAAAATAAATACATAATTTAGCATATATTTACATAAATAAAAATACCTACCTTCAAATAAAGTACTTTTTCCACTAAATTATACTATTTTAAATCTCCATCTAATTTAAACCTGGGTTTATTCCAGAGTTTAATTGGAATTCTCCCTGACTTACTTCTGGATTGTAACTCTCCAAAAAATAACAGGTCTTCAGAATAGTGTGACAGTTCATCAGGGAACTTTCCTGAGTTAACCTTTTCTTTCTTCTCTTTTTAGCTTCAGAAACCATTAGTCTCAAGGGCATCTAGGATCGATCTCGCCTGCTGAGCCCGTTCCTCCCTTTAGAAAATGCACTATCCTTAAAGCTTTCCCACACCCTCCCCGTAGAGAGAAACTTGGGTTTCACTTCTTCCTCCCCAAGGCTTACCTCCACTCCACCGCCCATTCTGGACTCCCATAGCCAAGCAAAAAGAACCACAGACGTGGCTATCTTGCTCTCTCCACTCTGCGGTTTTTTCCAATCACGGGAAACATTCCTATGGCAACCAACATGCACCACCATCTCACTCCCCTGCCCTGAAAATTCCCTATTTGCACGGCAGACGTTTGGCAAGGACACTGAATTACTCTAACTTGCCTAGCAACTACTAACCTGGTCCAGTCCCTCCAAAGGGGGTTAGCTTTTTTTCTCTTTATCTTAAAACACACTCAGGGGCTGGCTGGCTGGGAAAAGGGCAGCTGCCAAGTCTGCCTCCCAGGGCACTGGTGTGTAGCATGCACAGTGACTGGACACAATGAAGCCTGATTCTGCCCCAAGGTAAAAAAAAAAAAAAGGTCCATGGGTTCAAGACAATGACCCAAGAGTAGCCAGCTCTCAGGGATTCACTCTGGGCTAACTCCAGGAAAATTTCAATTCTTAGAGAACCTCAGATCTCGCTCGTCCTCACCTATAAGAAGAGTTGAGCGATCACGATTTGCTTCCATTCAGAAAATCAGGATTATCTGCCCATTATGTTGTATATTTAGGACCCACCTATTGATGTATTGATTTACTGAACAGGCTAGAAACCAGATATCTTAACACAGAGACTGTCCTATATACTCATTTAGGTAATTTGGCATCAGGAACCAACATGGCCCCAAACGACTCATACAGCTATCCACATTTTTCCCTCCTCAAAAAATTCCAAAGGAACACTCATAGTGTCTGTAATATAATTTGGGTGCCCTAATATGAGACACTTTGTCTGAAAGCCCACAGAGGTGGAGGAGATTGACCAATGAATAAACTGAGTTTCTCCAGCCCTTGGGATGGGCTACTGATAGGATCCCATGCTTGCCTGGTGTCCTTTCAGAACACAGACCAACAGCGAATACGGGCTCCTAAAATCAACTGACCAGATAACCAACCCAGGTCCTAGAGGAAAACAAAGGCCACTGCCTTCCACAGTGAAAGCAAACACTGATGCAGAAGGGCAGCATTGCCAACTTAGGCCATTAGTGGGCATTGCCCATCCCTCACGAGACCACCTCCTTCTGCCAGCAGGGAGAAAACACCCACTTTTTTTTGCTTGCAACCTTTAGGCTTCTTTTAAAAAGAGGCTTCTTATTCACCTCCATGGTTCAACAGGACAATTTTTGATTCCCAGATCCTACTTCAACCACAGATACAGGAATAACTAAACATATAAATTAAAATAAGATACTATTTTCACCTATCATACATGCAAACTAAAAGTTTTGTCATATTCAATACTGTCCAAGGTGTGGAGAAGCATGATGTTTTACTATGCTGTTTGTAGAAGCATAAATTGGTTGAGTAATTTTCGAAGACACTTGGATATTATTGAGTGACACTAAAAATGCATACAGTTTCACTAGTAATTCCACTACTTTGAATGTATCCTACAAACATATATTTACCAAGAAATGTAAAAATATGTTACTGTAGCATTGTTTACAACAGAAGAAATCTGGAAACAAACTAAGTGTTGATAAATAGAGGGTAAGTTAAATTAGGGCATGCCAATACAATAAATTACTATATATTTAGTAACATGAGGTAGATCTCTATGTACTGATATGGGCAGATATTCAAGATATTGCAATAGAATCCATATATGTTTCCATATACACATATGTACCATATTTTTCAGACCATAAGACACACCTAAGTTTCAGAGGAGGAAAATAGGGAAAAAAATTTTGAAGCAAAAAATGTGGTAAAATATTTAATAACACAAAAAACATAATATTTCAGCAATGTGAGCCAGGTAAGCTACATTAGGACTATAAGACGTACCCCGATTTTCCTCCCAAATTTGGTGGGGGGAAGGTGCGTCTTATAGTCCAAAAAATACAGTAAGTAGAAATGTGTGCTATGTGTACATTTGTATGTATATATGTCTATGTTATAGAGTAACAGAACATTAAATCACTTCTGGAAGGATTTGTAGGAACTTAACAGTGGTTACTTTAAAGAATGATCTTTAGGAATCAGACTATAGAAAGGATGCCTTATTTTCATATTATAGTTTTTTAATTAAGATGTTGATTAATTTTAAAGCAAAATATTGGCTGGTTGACCAAAAAGCCCATTTAGTTTATTCTGTAAAATAAGAGACACATTTTTCATTTTCACCAATAACTTTATTGATTTGGATATTTTGATTATGTTGGCTATCTCCTGCTACTGGCTTCTAGTGGGAAGAGGCAGGGGTGCTGCTAAACATCTTCCAGTGCATAAGACAGCCCCACAGCAAAGAATTATTTGGCCAAATATCAATAGTACCAAGAAACTTCACAAACCACGTTGGACACATTCAATCAGTCACAGCACCTTCTCCATACACTGCACAAATCTTTATGTTTCGGTTGCATTTTTACATTTCTTGAAATAATAAGGCATAATACACCAAAAATGTTGCATATTTTCTTCCATCTTCAATAATAAAATGGCTGCACAAAAATTCACCAATTTTGGTAAGTTTTTTTTAAATGCATGTTGATATGACAGCTGTCACAATACATTCTAACAGAACTTTGTGGCCAACCCAATAATTCTTTCTCATATTTTAAAAGCATGTTAATGATTCATAATTGCTTTCATATTATCAGTTTTTTAAAAAATAATTAAGCTACCAGGATATTATTACCAATCACTTATATCCTGTAACTAATACAGGAATCTCTAAAACTATTCACAGCTCTTGTGGTAGGTGAGAAACTGCAGAAGTAGAAGCAGCAGTTCACTTAAATTCTTTACAAAGCTTGTACTTTTAATGGGTTGGACATGGTAAATATATCAAAATTTTATTAGAAACTAAGAAATAGAAGATGGCGGCCTAGGTAAACACGTCTTACCTCCTCACACAATCACATCAAAATTACAACTGAACTACAGAACCATTACTCAGACCATCAGAAATCGAGCTGAATGGAAATCCCACAAGTGTGGAATTAAAGAAGAAACCATATCCATTCAGACTGGTAGGAGAGGTGAAGATGTGGAACATGGAACAGGCTGGTCCCACACCCACGTATGGTGCATAAAAATTGGAAGGGATACCTCAGAAGTGAGGATGTCCCAGCCCCACACCGGCCCCCTCAGCCCAGGGTTTCAGTGCCAGGAAGTTAAGTCCCCATAACTTACAGCTGTCAAAATCAGCAGGGATTGAGTCGGCAGAAGAAACTGTTGGATTCCCATACAGTTCCTCTTAAAGGGCCCGCACAAGGACAAACTTGGACTCACTCCCTCTGCACTCCAGCACCAGGGCAGTAGCTTGAAAGGCACCAGTGGCATAGGAGGAGGAAGTGAAGTGTCTGGCATCAGGGTGAGAACTGGGGGACAGTTTTATCCCAGACAGAACTGATAGCAGAGGCCATTGTCCCTTTCTGAGGACTCCCCTGACAGAGACACAGAGTGGTGGGCACCATATCTGAGACTCTGTCAACCTGGCTCACACTGTTCGCCCCACCCTGGTGATTCTCTGAGGCTCTGCACCACCCAACTTACAGTTAACAGTGGCTTTTCCATATGAATGGGTTTTCTTAGCTCATGCTTTATATCTTCCTAAATCCCCTCAAACAAGCAGTAGCTGGCCTCAGTGAGCCCCTGTACCTCTTGCTAAGTGGTTCCAGGACCATCACTAGCAGAAGATGGCCTTGGTTCACAGCCTGGCCACACTTGGGCACCTCCAATCCCAGCAGAAGTAGCAGCCATCTGCAGATCACTTTATAGCTTATGTCAAGTGGCCCCAGATAGAACACAGGCAAAACTGACCTTGGCCTGCACCTCCCAGGAAACCCCAGAGCCAGAGCACCCAGTAGACAGACCACGCTGGAGCACCATCATCCAACCACTGCCACAAGAGACACACTCAAGGGGACTCAGCGGGCACCAGAGCCCTGCTGAAGTTAAGTCCTGCTCTGTGAAATGGGCCCCAGGATAGCTGATCCTCCACAGAAGGTGGAGGTTGGTGGCCAGTGGTCACAGCCAATCCTTGCAGCTTACTAGCCTGGGTAAATCCCTCCCATTGACCTGCCAACAGCAATCAAGGCTTAACTGCAAGAGGAGGGTGTGCTCAGACCACATGCAAGGAGCACCTCGAGTACTCAGCTTGGGTGATAAGGGAGGCTGTGCCACTGGATTCTATAGGACACCTACTACATAGGCCATGCTACCAAGACAGGGAGTCATAGCAGCTCTACCTAACACATAGAAACAAACACAGAGAGGTGGCAAAATGAGGAAACAAAGAAACATGGCCCAAATGAAAGAACAAATCAAAACTCCAGAAAAAGAACTAAACAAAATGGAGATAAGCAATCTATCAGGTGCAGAGTTCAAAACAATAGTTATAAGGATGCTCAAGAAACTAACTTTCAGAAACAAAGGATTCACTAATTGAAATAAAGAACAACTTATAGGGAAACAACAATAGTGTGAAGCCAAGAATCAAATCAATGATTTGGAACATAAAGAAGCAAAAAACAACCGATCAGAATAAGAAGAAGAAAAAATAATCCAAAAACCAGGATAGTGTAAGGAGCCTCTGGGAAAACTTTAAGCACACCAACATTAGCATCACAGGGGTACTGGAAAAAGAGAAAGTAAGAAATTGGAAACCTATTTGAAAAAAAATAAAGAAAACTTCCCTAATTTGGTGAAGGAAATAGATGTACAAATCCAGGAAGCACAGAGTATCCCAAACAAAATGGATGCAAAGAGGCCCACCCCAAGACACATCATAATCAAAATGCCAAAGGTTAAAGATAAAGAGAGAATCTTAAAAGCAGCAAGAGAAAAGCAGTTAGTTACCTACAGGGGAGTTCCCATGAGACTGTCAGCTGATTTCTCAAAAGAAACTTTGCGGGCTAGAAGGGATTGGCAAGAAATATTCAAAGTCATGAAAAGCAAGGACTTGCAGCCAAGATTGCTGTATCCAGCAAAGCTATCATTTAGAATTGAGGGCAGATAAAGAGCTTCCCAGACAAGAAAAGCTAAAGGAGTTCATCATCACCAAACCATTAATATATGACATGTTAAAGGGACTTATTTAAGAACAATAAGAGGATCAAAACTATGACTAAAATGGCAATAAATACATATCAATCAACAATTGAATTTAAAACAAACTAAGCAAATAAGGAGAACAGAAACAGAAGCATAGATACAGAGAATATCTTGATGGTTGCCGGGGGAAGGAGGGGTCTGGGGGGATGGGTATAAAGATAAAGGGATTAAGAAGTACAAATTGGTAGTTCCAGAATAGTCATGGGGATGTAAAGTACAGCATAGGAAATGGAGTAGCCAAAGAACTTATATTCATGTCCCACGGACATGAACAATGGTGTGGGGGTTGCCTGAGGGTGTGGAAGACGGGGCTGGGTGGAAGCGGGTAAAGGGGGCAAAACTAAGACAACTGTAATAGCATAATCAATAAAATATAATTAAAAAAGAAATTAAGAAATAATATTAGAGCTATATAGCTTATGATTAAAAAGGTAAGCACACTTTGCAAAACACAGAAAATAAATACCTCTCCCTAATGCTTGAGTTTTTTTTTTCTTTCAGAGGTGGAAGAAACCGAGAAATAACTACTGCTATACTACTGCTAAATTAGAAATTATAAGCCTCAGGAGCCCTGTACATATACAAAAATTAAGAAATAAACTCAATTCAAGAACTGTAAGTGATGTTTAATCAAATAAAAATACAGAAAATTGTGAATGTGTCTCTTGGGACATTATTTTCTAAGGGGGGACCCAAAAACTGGGAATTGTCTTCTGGAGGGTGGGTCCCTTGTAGTACAAGCTTCCCTCACTAGCTGAGTGTTCTAGGAACCCATCTGTATCAGTGTACCAGCTGGAGTTGTTGTGAGAGGCTGTGTTCGGCTTCAGTGAATTTTTTTTTGTAAAAGGTGAAAGATGTATACAATCTGAAGAGAAACCAGAGTATTTTTTTTTAAGACTCTCAACACATTTGCCCATTTCTTGATGGGTGATTTATGAGCACACCTGCCCACACTGTGCAGCAGTCAGCAGTTTTTGACCAAAAATGGCATGACCCCCATATCCCACCCTCCCTATTCACCTGATCTTGCCCTGGGAGACTTCTTTTTTGTTTCCCTTATGAAAAAAGTCCTCAAAGGAAAACATTTTGCTGATGTGTAAGGTGAAATAAAAAATTGCAGAAGCACTTAAAGGCACCTAAGTAAACAACTTAAAAATATGTTTTGAGCAGTGGAAAAAACACCTCGATAGGTGTACTGCATCAAATAGAGAGTACTTTGAAGGTAACTGAAGTTTAAACATGTAAGAACAAATACGCAATTTTTTATTTTAAAAACTCATTTTGGGGGGTCTCCCTTTATACAGTGGAGGGAGGGACAGTTGAAGAGAAATTTCCCTTAGTCCTTTTGAACTCAGTAACAAGAAAATGAGAACATGATATAAAATTCAATTTTTTCAACTCCCCAAAATTAGAAAGAACCTTCTATTTTTAAAAGCATTCAAGTTCATTGTCTCCTTATTTCCAGCCTCCCAAACATTCCTACTTTTTTCTTACAAACTCGAGAGAAAAAAATTTCCGTAGGTATTCATTATAAAAGCCCAGAATTCTCCTGACATTAACATTTTAACTGCCTATTGTTCTCCGAACTCCAGGAAGTCTCGGAAAGCCAGACATAATGACTGTTGTGATGGTTTCCAGTAATGAGAAGTGCGGTTTCTGTCAGAAGAAGGCTCTCGCTATTCTCGTCACCTGTAAAACAGGACGGTTCTGGGAGCGCTTTCACAGACAGGAGCTTCTCTGAGACACTAAAAATGTACTATAAAGGGAGAAAGAATGAATCAAAATGACAGATACATTTGTGGGAGGTTTTCCCTTTTAGTTATAGGAAACAATGTGATTTATTTCCCAATTAGTGCTGATTCTTTGTTCAAAGAACTGGCTTTTCACTCTAGACCCGTTAAAGACAGATTCCAGGTATTAATCCAACAAAGAAGCAGGAAGAAAAGTTGAGTGCTTATTGGGAAGACTCTGTCAGGGGTGTCCAGCCCTTTGGCATCTCTGCACCACACCGGAAGAAGAGTTGTCTTGGCCACACATTAAATACATTGCGACACATAATCACAAAAATAATCTCATAATGTTTTAAGTAAATTTACAATTTTGTGACGAGGCCGCAGGTTGGACACCCCCTGCTAGACTAAATGGAATGGATATGAAGCATACTACATTTAAAATGCTCTTCCAGTAAGTGCTTAAAGTCACCAGGATTCCAAATCTCCCAGCATGACTGACAGGTTCAAGTCTTCAGTAGAGATCTGCTGGTCAGGAGAGCAGAAGGAAGGCAGGATGCTTCTGGGGGAAGAGTCAGGGACCAGGGCTCAGAAGTTCTGGGTCCAAGTACTGTGGGTCACTGACCTGCGGAGCCATGGAATGCAAAGGCTCACCCTCATTTGCCTACTTCTCCCATGGAAACGAATGGCCATGGATGGGTCAGATCAAGCAAGGCAACATATGGAACCAATTTTTAAAAATGGGGTGCCAAAAGTGCTTTATTATTAAAAAGAGTAAGAATTTGCCTTTGTGAAATTATCTTGTGCAAATATATTCCTGTGTGACTCAGTTTCCTTATGTGTAAAACAAAAATAATAACATTCGCTCCATGGACACTGAGGATTAAATGAGAGAATACATAAAATGTTCCAGAAGAGTGTCTGGCACGGACAGAGCAAATGCTCAAAAATATCCGCTGCTACCTTTAGTGCAAAGCTACTTTACTTACTGAGAACTGTGGATCCCTAGTAATGGAGAGTCCCTAGATGTTGCACAGTTGCAGCATAAAGTGGAAAACAAGAGACAGGAACACAAAGCGGGGTCAGTACTTGCCTTGTAACGAGTGGTCCAATCAGGCACAAAGTAATCACCACAGCAGCATGCCTGGGACAGAACTCGGACCAATCACCTAGCAACTCTGAGTACTGTGAGAGGCAAAAGGCAGTATCAGCCGCTCTTCTAAAAGCTGAGTGGCTGTCCTGGCTGGCATGGCTCAGTGGATTGAGTGACTGCGAACCAAAGGGTCACCAGTTCAATTCCTAGTCAGGGCACATGCCTGGGTTGCAGGCCTGGTCCCCTGTAGGGGGAGTGCAAGAGCAACCACACATTGATGTTTCTCTCCCTTCCTTCCCTTCTCTCTAAAAATAAATAAAATAAAATCTTTAAGAAAAAAGTTGAGTAGCTGCACACTAAATATGACAGGCACAGTGGGAAGGACTCGGTCTGTCCCTTCTCCATGCCTGGCTGGTTCCATAGGTTTCCCAAAAATATTTTCGAGATGGGGTAGGTAGATGGATGGGATGAACACAGGTAGTGGTTTCAATACAATCCTCCTGCAGGGTTCCCGTTGTAATATAGAGAGTGCTCGATATTAAACAGCAGTATATATGAAAGACAAGGAAAAATCCCAGAGATGTCTGTACTCTCATACCTTCATTCATTAAGCCACTTAATCAATGGTCACTGTAGGTCAAGCGCAGTGCAACGGTTTTATGAATGAAGGTTCATTTATGCAATGACAGAAATCTAAACAAGTTTTTAGGTGAAGAAGCTGGCCTCTGCCTTGCCCTGGAGTCTAGGCATAGTGAAGATAACTAGCGACCTCCCTAGTTGGCTTCTTACAGGCAAATCTTCTCCGCACCTGTACCTCTGAGATGCCATTTAAGTATCAAGACATTTTTAATCTTAAGAAACTAAGGGAAAATTCAGTCTTGTTCAAAGGATGTAATTTTACCAGATGGTATCCAAGGGATGTAGGGGCATGTAGTTAATTACAATAGTACCTTACAACAAATTCAAACTGATAAAAGAAAGATATGTGTGACAATATTGAATTATGGACAAGCTTTAAAGAAGTGGAATTCTATTAAAGTAATTCAAATTAAATGCTAATAAAATATTACCAGTAGAAATCCTCGTAGGACTACTTAAAGACTAGAATCACTCCTAATTGAGTACATTGTTAGGATGCAAATAGATGCATCTCAAGCAGGTTAGTCTGTTTCCTAGTAAACATATTTACACTATTTATCTGCTCTGTGGGTCCTTTCTTCACAGATGAAACAAAGTAAGCTTCAGATTTACCCTGAAAAAATGATTAAGAACCACAAACTAATGGAGTACTCATGGATGGCACTGCTGAAGAGAAATCCGGGGCTGTCAGACGGCAGTAGCCAACTACACCTGGATTTATTTCTGAATTATACTCCACTGTGCGTGCACGTGATCACACGAGGCTCTGTCATTGCACACAAAGCAGGAAAGAACTGCTGAATGAAGTCAGCGTGCTGAATGGAGCCGGGGAGTGGGTGGAGGGGAGTACCTGCCTTTCCCCTTCCTTTTCTATGTTATTTTTCTTTCCCCGCTTATCTGGTATTCTGGGATACACTCTGACAGCTTGTTCAAGCTGAGGAGCCGAGAAAAATGCACCTGACGACTTAGAATCAGGCAAAGCACACATGCACACGCTTTTCCCAGCCTGTGCAGGATCACCAGACCATGGTGATGGAGCTAGCACATTTCCAAAGCGCTCCGGAAACTGTAAAGAATGATCGATGCTACCTACTTGCTACAGCCACCTGTGAGACAAGGAAGGCAGTTGTCTTCATTTTACCAAAGAGGTTACTGATGTAGTCAAGGTCACAGTGCCGGGAAATGATAGAGCCAGTATTGAGTCCCATCCTCCCACTCTTGGTCTGTGGCTATGTCCCCACACTGTACTGCCTCAGTACATGCCAAGGCTTTTAAAAGCATCCCTAAGGTAAGCTAACCCCTGGCATCCAATCTACTATACCTATGAGAGGAAGAACCCTGGCTGGAGAAGCCTCACTATAATTTAATAAGGGACATACGAGGTTCCAGAACAGCTGCTTTTCAGATGTCAAGTAAGTTTTCATCTGCATTGGCTCTTCTATTAGTGAGAAACATGGTTTGGGGGCAACATCTGAGGCAAATTACCTGTTGTTCTGAGTTCTTATTTCTCAGAAAATTTGAGATACACATTAGGGGTAGGAATGGCTAGCCCTGTAAGGGTAAAGGAGGAGCAACTGAAAAGTATTTTGCAAATGCAAAACTTAATATCATATAAATGCTTAATGTAAATTACCTCCAAAGCTTTAGATGTTCTCTTTCCCTTCTTTTTGGAAAGAATGATTCCATTTAAAGGTTCATGATACTCTACAACCACAGTAAGATATTAACGTGGGAGAGATTGTTTTCATCAAAGGCATATCAATAATCTGATAAAAGTATAATATCAGTTTACGAAACCTCGGGATTGGAAAGTCTTAAGACAGTCCTGAGATTCTACCATCGAGTGGTTCCCACACCTGGACAATGGGTATCAGAATCCCCAAGAAGGGTTTATACGCAGCTGGGTATGAAAACCACTGGCCAACCAACCCCCAGAGGCCAGGCAACTTGGTGAGTAGCCAGTTGCCTGTCAGGTCCGTGCTGTTCCCTACCCCAGAAAAGCTTAATAATGAATCCTAAGGAAGGGTAATTCTCAAACAGCTGCCCCTCCCGGCCATCTGGTGGGATCTTACCGGTCGGAGAGTTGCAAACATCACTCACTCACTGATGACTCTAAGGAGAAGCTGGAATTGCTTGAGAGACAAAGTAGCAGCAAAACGGGTTTCAAGGACTACATTTTGAGAACTGCAGAGATTTGTGAAATTCCTTATACCTTTGATTTTTTGCAAACCCAGTGCACCCAATCCAAACCCACATATCTTCACTTAGCATTTCGTACATGCGAGGCACTGATGCCTTCTGACTTGGGATTCAGAGTAAAACATGACAACCTAGCCACACACACAGTGCATGCAGTACAAGCGAACCCGGTGAGAACATCCTTAGGGAGGACCTGCAAGGTCAGCAATGGTTACCATGGCAACAGCGGTCAATGGGAGGTTTGGCTTCTGAAAGGCCTAGATCGACTTGCTATCTTCCATTGGGAAGTTCTGCTTTTGCCTCTGGCAGAAAGGAATGCACTCTTTATTAAAGGTTGCTCACATTCCAGACACAAAACAAGAAATAAAGGTTCAGAACTCTATTGTTTACTAATTTAATTGTTTCTGAAGAGTCATCAGAAACCGTTCAGCTCAAGCCTATTAAAAGCCATTAGGTCGCTCATAGGAGATGGCTCCTGGGCACAAGAGACCAGTTCCAAACTCACTCGCTCCATTTGGGACCAACGCTCAGTGCTGTGATCTGTTCTTAGAGTGAACTGCCAGCCTGGGAAATGGTCTGAATACACTTAAGTGATCTACAGTATATCAAGACAAAATGAGTACTATTTGAAATAAATGCAAACAAATGAAATACAGATAGCTTTTCCTTTGAATGCACTAGTAATTCACGGTTGGCATTAAGAGTGTTCAGCAAACATTTGGGTTACGCTGAAGCCAAGTCAGTTTAAAATTTGACTGACTTTGATGATGATTTGATTTGATTCACCCTGAGAGGAGAGTGTCTTAGAATCAGAGGGCATCTTAAAGATGACTTAGTACAGTTTCACAGCCAGAATATCCAAAAAAGAGTACATGCAGAATTACCCTATTTGTTTATGTAAATAAATATGTACATATTTACATAATGTACACATATGTTCAGTTATACCAAGTGTTTCTGGGACTGTGGGGAGGGACCTTCATGTGTTGCAAATAGGAGCACGGACTGACCTACCATTTTGGAGAGCCATTTGGCACTCTTGTTCAGATCAGGGTCACTCATACCCCATGACTCAGCAGTTACACCCTTGGAGTTGTATGAAAGTGTCTCTGTTTTATACATATTTTTATGTATATGCATGCACACACCTATACATGTATACATGTATACAATATGTAGAATTACTCCACTTATTTATGTAAATATTTACAGATGTACATATATACATATACATACACAAACACACAATATACTAGAAGAATGCACACTGAAGATTCAACACATTGTAAAGAGAATTACGGGTAATTTTTTCTTTTTTGTTCTCACTTATAGTTTCTAACTTTTTTCTCTTTTCAAGGGCTTGAGTTAATCACCATCATCAGTTTATAGCACGTTATTATCATTGTTTTTGTGAGATTCTCCCTTGCTTTATTTATTTATTTAAATTTTAAAAAGATTTTATTTATTTTTTTTAGAGAGGGGAAGGGAGAGAGAAAGAGAGGGAGAGAAACATCGATGTGAGAGAGAAACATTGATTAGTTGCCTCTTGCACAACCCCACCTGGGGACCTTGTCCGCAACCCAGGCATGTACCCTGACCAGGAATTGAACCGGTGACCTCTCCATTTGCAGGATGATGCCCAGCCCACTGAGCCATACCAGTTAGGGCTCCCTTGTTTTATTATTTCCCTTTTTCTCCCTACTTCTCCCCTTCATCCCTCATCCAACCCTCATATAACCATTCTGCTGAGCTTAACAGATATATCTTTTATAAGTTCTCTCACAAAATGAGTATCATTTTATGTGCATGTATTTTTATTTGGGAAAATGGTTTTGCGCTGTACTTTGTTTTTCTCATTTTTTTCACTTGGCACTATGCCCTTAAGATCCACCCATACTGATAAATGTTCATCTAATCAATTCCTTCTGATATCTGCACAGCACCCCTTTATGCTCATTCACCAAATCTGAACTAACCAGTTTCACAGTGAAGAACACCCAGGTTACCTCCAGCTTCTTCTTACCACAAGAATCCTGTGTGATATCCACTTATGCTCTACTATGGAGTGTTTTACATATGCACATATATATATATATATATATACACACATACATACAAATATATGCATATATGTATACATGTTTAGGTGTGTGCATGTGTATATATAAAAATATATATAAAACAGAGACATTTTCATACAGCTCCAAGGGTGTAACTGCTGGTTCATGGGGTATGAGTGTCCCTAAGTGAGCCAAATGGCTCTCCAAAATGGTAGGTATGCCTGTGCTCCTATTTGCAACGCATGAAGGTCCCTCCCCACAGTCCCAGAAACACCTGGCATAACCGGGTTCTCTAAAATGCCATACATAATATATCATTATTGATTTACTTTGCACTTCTCTTATTACTAGTGACTTGGAGTACCTTTTCCAATGCTTGATGGCCTTTTGAGTTTTCCCCTTGTAAACTACCCTTTCAAACCCTTTGCCCAAATTTTCTACAAGCAACATGCATTTCTTTGAAAATAATCTCCCACCCCCAGTGAAAGCAGTGGAACAAGACAGGCAGTATAGGAAACAAGAGAAACCCACATATGAGAACAGATGGCAGTTAATCCATCTTGCGAAAATGGCAGTGACTCTGTGTCAACAATGAATTTGAGAATCACACAATAACAAGAGCAGGAAGAGCGAAAACGAGTGATGCTATGCAAAATATATCCGCTCTGGTCCCTGGCTCAGAGATGTTCATTAAACGCTATTTCCCTTCCCTATCTTATTTGATTATCACAACTAAGCTGTGAAAAAGGAAACTGGTGTGTCATTTTTATTCCCCTCGGGTGGATAACAACACTGCGTGGAGGGACACTGAGAGCTGCCTGGTCAGAGAGGCGCGACTGAGGCAGGTGTGTCCAGTTCCTCCCTCCGTTTCTGCTCGGGGAGTAAGCTTGACAGCTGTCAGCCCTCAGTTCTCATCCCGGCTCCGCAAGTCGTTAACAGTGGGGTATTAGGCAAGTAGAGCCACCTCTCTGAACTTCAATTTCCCCCATCAAATGAAATTAGAATGCCGGCACTTTCCTTACATGGTTGCACTGAGGATTAAATAAATGACTGCCCACAACCATGCAGAACAGTGCCTGGCACCTGGTCAGTGCTCAGTGAATGTTAGTGCCTGCTGTTGTTGTTGTTGTTATTATTATTATTATTATTATTATTATTATTATTATTATTATTATTACTATTATTATTATTCAGCTTGTCTTTGGGGTATGGAGGTATCTTAAATATCAATTTCATTCTAAAGATTTTTTGCAAGACATTTTTTTCCAACTTGGTTTGAAAAAATATCTTGAGGACTTTTTCATTTCTTTCCTAAAGTTTTTTGGGCTGGCTTTTCCCAGGTCCTCGCATCTCCAGGAACGTGTCTGGGGACTTCATTGACTACATAAAACAAAACTGCTGGAAAACAGGCCTCCATCTGAAGTAGGCCAGCACTATTCCTTATTCTTACTCATATTTCTACCCACGGAGGTAAAAAAAAAGGAATGTCTACTAAAGAAATAAAGTAAATAGGGGTAGCCATGGCCTGTATACAAGTCACCCTCATTTTTCTCAGCTTTAAAAATAAAATAAAATGGAAGTAGCAGGCAGGGGAATCAAGCCAGCAGGGGTGACAAATCCCAGGGTTCAGGCATCGGTAGCAACAAAAGGAGGGCTGCCTGGATTCTGAGGTGGTCAGAGTTCAATGAATTACAGAAATCAATACTACGGTGCAGAGAGAACAGCCTGGAGCCCTGGTGTTTAAGTCCTGGTTCCGTTCTAAGTAGCCAGGATCTCCTGCTAGTGCTGCTTCTGCCGGCTTGATTCCATATTCATTGTAAGATGGGGCATGGAACAAAATATCCTCTTTCTCCATATTTGCTTCCAGTCCTAAATCCTAGGGCCTTAGAATTTATTCCTTTTTAAATCTAGATTTGAAAAAATTTCTACATGTTTATATGCATACTACCTATCCCAGCAATCATATTAGTGATGCAATGTTCATGTCTTTGTAATTCAAATGCACACATGGGAATCCAGCTGCCATATCTAATTGGAAGGCAAGGATTCAACCTGCAGAAAATAACCAGGTGCGCCTTCCAAGGGCATCATTGTGACTACGCTTTTCCCAGCTGTGGCTCACCTGCAAATATAGGCTCAGGACTGTGGAGCCACTGCTTTCATCACGTAGAGTTTCTCCTCCTTCCCAAGATGGATTTGCTGAGAAGTGTCCAGTACACACAGTCACATCCTGAAATTAACCTGTGAAACCCTGGGAACCTCCCTGAGATCCAGAGCAAATGAGTACATATACGTCATCAAACAACACAGAGCCACTGCAACAGGCACCTCCTACGGCCATCAGTCAAGGAAAATAATCAGGGAGAAAATGAACAGCGCCAGTCTTCGCTGGCTCAGCCCCACTTGGCTTGGCTCAAAGGCAGAGGTGGGATGTGATGGGGTTAGAAGATGTCATCCCGACAAGGCCATTTTGATACATGGGACATTTTTATGTGTCCTAAAAAAATTTTACACTTGTTTTGTGAGGTTGGGAGGGGGATTTTACTCATTACTTTATGTTTTTAATATTACCTAAAATATTATAAAATGTAGGACATAAATATATATATAGAAGAGCCATCCTCCTATGCCCCCTCATCTCACAGACGGCAACCAAGTATTACAAAAACAAGGGATGGGGGATCCTCTGAGAACTGACTTGCAAAGATGGTTTTGAAAACACAAATTTGTTTCCATGCAACTGATACACTAGGAAACAATTTTGAGCATAGCACCAATTTTACATTTGCTCATGAGCAATTCCATCCAGGAGAAACACTAGGTGGCTGCAGAAAACCGCATGCAGCTGATCGAACGGGTGTGTACACAAGTGCATGCACTTCTGGAGTTGTTTTGCTCCTGGGCACTCCAACGACCGCCTTTTCTCCCTTTCTTACCACCATTCCTTCGCGATCCAGCTCCTTGTTTCACCACAGCCTTTGACAGCAGATGCTAGAATTTTCGGTTCTTGTTTCCACCCCCTCCCGGTAGAAAAAGAGCTGTTTTCTTTAGGAAAGGGGGAAAAACACTACATTGCTATTAATGTGGGCAAAGCATACAGACTCTTAGCAAAGACACAGTCTCAAAGCCTCAGGGCTGTTCTTCTCTTCTAACGAGTGAATACGTCAATACAGACCTGCCAGCTGTCTTCCAGCAGAACTAAATGAGGCCCTAATCTCCTTTATGGAGTAGTATGGGGAGGAGGGGAGGAGGCCAGGGCAGCAAAGGCAGTTTCAACTCCATTTACTACTCGCAGTCAAAGGCATGGCTGAAACCTAGTACAAGTCTATGGCTACCAAAGAAAGATCTTCTTAGCCTTAATGTGAGGTAGGGAGGAAAGGCCAGCCGTGCGGGGATGCCTAACCTGTGTGCCCATGTTCACTACGACTAGGGGTGCTATGCAGTCCCTGCCTTGTTCCTGAACGGCTTTAGGGCAACCCAAAAAGATGCACATTATATAGTATGATTAAAATGCACACAAAATAATAAAAACAAAGCAACGGAGCATGTGTGTGTATATATTCATACATGAATGTATATATTCACACATGAATGTATATATTCACACATGAATCCATACATATGTATATGTAAGTCATAATTCAAACCCTAAAGAGAGTCTTCATAATCTTGGCTACATAAAAATGAGAAAAGAGGTAGTGAAAAACCTCCAAATGGAACCTGGGAGAAAGAGGTTTAGGTGAAAGAAAATCAGGCGCTGAAGCCAGAGTCTTGGTTTGAAATTTCAGTTCTTCCGGTTACTTCCTGAGCATGTAATTTAAACTTTGCGTTTTATTTCCTCATAGATAAAAATGAGAATTCTCTCCACCTAAGAGTATTATTTTCAAGATTAAATGATCGTGTTTTTAAGGTCATGGGAAAACACAAATTCTGCCCTGAATTTCTGGTTTTATACCGTGTTCCGAAATTCAGACCGGTTGGGCATCCTCAAGTGCAGACAGTCTCACTTGTCTGGGACGATCTGAAAGACAGGACGTGAGCGTACATCCACGCCCGCTGGACCCGAGGAGCAGTGGGTCAGAGCCAAGCTGGCTGAAAGGAGTGACAGAACTGAGAAACCAGAGGGACTGCAGCCTGACTTCACATCACTCCAGGCTGAGAGGACCCTCAGGACAGTGGTCCCCAAAATGTTGTGCCTGGACCAGCAGCATCCACACAGCCTGCAAACTTGTTAGAACGCCTGTTACGGGCTTACCTGCTATTTCATGCTTACTGAGTCAGAAACTCTGAGGGTGGGGCACAACCATTGGATTTTAACAAACTCTCCAGAAGACTCAGATGTACACTCAAGTTTAAGAACCACAGCCTTGGGAGACAGCTTTGCTCTAGTATGTAACTGTGGTACAGAGCATGGTCCCCTGATAACAGGGAACCACCCCCACCATTCTGCCTAGAGGCAGGACTAGAGGCAGGGAGAGCCGATGGTACAGCTTTAAGATACACTGCATAGCTAAAGCAAGTTAATAGTCGTGCCTTCCTGAAGCTCAGAGCAAATGTGACAGAGCCAGGGGGACAAATGCCCTCACAGGATGCCTGTGCGTCACTGGGAACTCCTGCCCTGACTAAAGATGGCAGCTGAAAGAGGGTCAAAGACACTGGGCAACTGACAAAAAAGGCAGACACTAACGTACTATAGGAAGATCCAGATATGAGGTCACATAGAAAGTTCTGAGCTGATCATTTAAGTTAGGGCTGGCAGAAGGTCAAAGAGAAGCCATGAGGTCAGGAGGTCTGTCTGTAGGTCAGTCTATGGGTCAGCCCATGAGTATGTCTGCCACGAGATTGGGCAGTCTGTCTAGAAGTCTGTGAGAGAGCTGGCAGTGCTGTGGGGGACCTGCCTAGCCACCCAGACTCATGAGAGATGCTTGGAACTGAACTGTGAGCAGGAATGCTGAGCTGCAGATCTCTGCTTTTCTGAAAGACAGTACCTCTGAGTGGTGTATTCTGAAACTGGCCTGCTTTGAAAGAGAGAGTCTGGACTATTTGTTTTGGGGTGTTTTTAAAGGGAGTGGGACATAATGGCAGAAACCTGCCCTTATTCTAAATCTGTGTAACTTTTAAATAAACAACCCCTTTCCTTTTTCATGAAACTATTGCCTTACGAGTCACACTTCCTGGCGGCAGGCGATTAAACCCCAAAGCTGTTCCGGAACACCATTGGCAGGGTTCTGTAACAAGTATCCCATATTTGCTGTGTATAATGCATGCTTTTTTGCCCAAATTTTTGAGGGAAAAATAAGGACGCACACTATACCTGGGTATAATGATTATATGCCATGGGCATGATAATGGGTATAGTAATCCCTTGTATAATGTGCACCAAAATGTGGGTGCACATTATACACAGCAAATTACGGTCAATTCAAGAGTTTGCAAGTTAGAATTTGGAAAAGGTCTGATAGAATCCCTGGGTACCTCTACCTCTGCTCTATAACTTAGTGAGGAATACACACCAACTTCTGGCTACGTGAAAGCGGGATGCTGGTCACCTAGCAACGCTCACCACTTCCAGGAGAGGTATGGTCAAATCCTGATGGGACCAGAAATGTCATAAACATGTGGGTCAAATGGCATTGGAGGATTTGTGAACAGAAAGCAATGAATGATCCTCTTAGAATGAAAGGAGCAAAGGAAAAGAAAACAGTCGTGCCTTCCCACTGGAGTGTGCAAGCCACACTCCACAGTGGAGTGGACGGCCACAGTGGAATGACTGAGGTAGAAATCCTTCCTTTCACATACCCAGCACCAAATGCCTATTTCTACTTGTCATCCTGACTGCTCAGTGTCTTCAGTTGTGGTGGTACACTCAGCAGGGCAAGCTGCTGCGCCTGGTCCTTCCCCTCCCCACTCAGTTCATCTCCAGAATCACTAGAGCTTGATTTTATGTGGCTCTTTCAACATCTAGGCCCTTTAATCTTCTTCATTTTCATTTCTCTCCTTGCTCATCTGACTGCATTTCTACCAATCCTCTAAGGGATGGGTGAGCCAAAAAAAAATAGGCAAAATAGTCAGGCTTGGCGAAAAAGAGCTGCAATCACACTGGAAGCTACAATACAGGATTTGTGATTAGTGAATTCAGTTTCCTGTAGGGTTCTGTAAGGGTCCCTGCCTCCACTTACCAATCGTGAAAAGGAAACCTATAATAGTTACACATCACAATTCCCAAACATCCTATTAAATACTAATGTTGCACCAAAACTAAGATCCATCTGATTATTAGGCAGCAGGCTGCATCTCCTGCAAGGTATTAAAAAGATGTTGTAAATCATAATATTTGATTAAACTGCAATTATTAAACAGAATATAAAACACACTGAATGATTTCTATGGCACAGATTCACTTGCGTACTTATGCATTATTAATGCATGCAATGGTAGGCAACCTAATTCTTCCCACCATAAACTTCATGAGTTTTAGAAATTAAATAGTCATTATCATTACAAAGGAATACCCATGTTACACAGAAAACTAAGCAAATAGATAAGCACAGTTTTTAATAACAGTGTTTAAAGTTTCCAAGCAACGTTTTTGGTTATAATATTTGTCCTGTTCTCTCTAGAAACAGAGTCAGTTTATCACGCTAAACTCTCCCCAGAAATACATGGTACTTCCATTTTTATGGAGAGACTCCATAAAAGCAATCACAAGTCATGGAATGTTGTAGTTAGAAGAAACCTTGGGAATCACCTAATCCAACTCTCCCTCATTTTATGGGCAAGGAAATTGAGACCAAGGGGATTTAACATTTGCCCAAGATCACACTAGTCAGTGGCACAGTGAAAACTAGCACTTTTCAACTCCAAACTCTACAGGTCTTTCCATTGTATCCTTCGGTTTCTGAGCTTCAAGCAGAACCAACCGTGGATGAAGTCTCTGAAGTCACCTGTGCAACCAATGGCATCCATGGTATAGAAAAAGGTGATCTTCAGAGACAAGCTCTCCATAGATCTATTAGTCCTTACAATGTTCAAGCAAAACCCTAAAATGTGGGGTCACTTTAGGACACATCTTTTAAACCTGGATTCACTTCACTTAAAAGGAAAGCATTCACCCATCAATATCACTCCTCCAAGTGCTATTGTAGCTTAGAGGTCACGGCTAGTCACCGAGAGAGTTTAGGTAGAGCGCTTCCAAGCCCTTAAGGTCTCAACGATGCAGGATGTGCCACCTGATCCTTCCTGCACATCCTGGTGAGTCACAGCAATCACTCTTTCCCAGGTGCTATGAGTTGACGTCAGGGTTGTGCTCACATTAAATCCCTTTCATAATTTGACTAGAAGGCCAGAGAAGAGAGGCTTCGGAGCGGAGCTGTCCCACTACACACTTTTCCCTACGCCTGCGTCAGGCTGGAATCTGATCGTCGCACACCGACACACCACGCTCCTAGTGGTGACCCACAGATTTGCCTCTAGCACACTCTTTGGACAAGCCATTTTTGTCTTTCAGGGGTTCATGCCAGCCTTGTAAGAATGCTGTAAGTAGGAAGTGATCTACTCATTTGAAATATAAAAATAAAGTATGATTCCTAGGATTGCAAAAAGAGTCAGACACAGATCTGAGGATTTTCAGACTCAAAATAAGATGAGACAGATGCAGTTGGAGGGTATTTAATCCCTTAGCGACTGCTTTGCAGGTCCAAATGGCATGGAATTCAGTTAATTTGTAAATACTCCATATGCAAGAGACTCTCCAATAGTCTATTTTCCCCAGCACTCTGCTATTCAAAGCCCTTCAGTGTCTCCCTCATGTTTATAGAATAAAAAATTAGGCTCTTAGACTCCAGGGCAATTTTTTAACAATCTGTTCAACACCATTTAAATAACATTAATTACTCGCTCTTTTAAATCCCATGCTGTATTAGTTACCTATTACTGAGAAACACGTTAGCCGAAAGCTTAGTGGCTCAAAAGAACAATAAACACCTCACACAGTTTCTGTGGGTCAGGAATCTGACAGCAGTGTAACTGGATGGTTCCAGCCCAGAGACCCCATGGCAGTGAGGTCATGGTGTCGCCCAAGTCCTGAAGGCTTGACTGAACCTGGAGAATCTGCTGCCAGGATAGCTTTCACCTGGCTTTGCCACATGGGCCGCCCCAAAGGAATGCTCCTCTCTTGGGACATGGCAGCTACTTTACCTCCGAAAGAGAGACAGGAAAGCCTACTGCAAGCCACAATGTCTGTGTTGACCTAGCCTCGGAACCACGTGTCACTATTTCTGCAATGTCATGTTGGTTACACAGGCCAGCACTGTCCGGTTCGGGAGGGAACTACACAAAGGTTGTGATACCAGCCGATGGGGGCACAGGAGGGTGCTGGAGGCTAGCTACTGTACACTACGCTAGCCCCACCTCACTGCCTCGGCTGTGCCGTTCTCTCCGCGGGGTCTGCCCCTCCTCCCTCTGCTCATCTTAATGTGGTGGAGTAAACGGGCACATGATCTGGAGTTGGTGGAACTGGGTTTAATTGCACTCAAAGACAGGAGTCTGATGTGAGCAAGTCTCTCGGCCTTAGCTCCCATATCTGTAACGCAAATGTTATCATCCCTGCTGCAAAAGGTAACTGTGGGCACTACGGAAATACGGTGTAGAAAACTACTTTGTTGGTTGCCAATATGTAAAATTACTTCTCAACCACCACCTTTCTTTAAGGACTGCCTATAGGCCATTGTTTTCCAAAGCTTCACCTCTCTCATCTGGAGGCCCAGCCTCCTCCTCTGGGTTCTGACAGCAGTGTGCGCATTGCTGCACAGTCTTCACACTTGTGCACTTATTGTAAGTGTTTAAGTGAAACCCACCCCCACTGGGCTATACATTCCTTGAGGTCAGAATTTCCCATGACCCTGTCTGCAGAATAGGAAGTGTGTCACTGCACTGGCATGCCCTTAGAAAGCCCTTTACCCTTAACCACCACCCATAGAGACAGGCAGGGCTTCACACACACACTGACCATGGGGCACGCATGATAGAGCAGGAAAAAAAGGGGATTTTAGTTCTGCTTGTCCAGAGCATCACAGGCCCACGGTAGAGAGCTTAGTTTGGCACTTTTGCATATTTCTTGGGTATCGAACCTGAGGTCCTAGAATAATCAATGTTTTCTGAGGAACACATTCCTACCCAGTTTATTCCTCCACTTGCATAGTAGAGAAATTTAAGAGAGGTTTGAAGTACGAATGTTACAGCTAGAGTTCCCCTGCCCCCCAAGTTTCCTGACCGCTGGCTATTCAAACAATCAGTAATCTAGGTACTCCTGTGACAGGACTTTGCTGTGAAGGGAATTAGGTACTTATCCTCCAACTTAAGACAGAGAGATGATTCAGGTGGGCCTAATGTAATCACATGAACCCCAAAAAGCAGAGGAATCAGAGAGGTGCATGGAAAATGGGAGGCAGGAAAGACGAGACAGAAGGGGAGGTCAGAGAAATCAAAATGTGAAGAGGACTCAACTCACCACTGCTGGCTTTGAAGATGGAGGAAGGGAGTCAAGAGCCAAGAAGTGTGGGTGGCCTCTAGAAGCTGAGAATAAGCCCCTCCCACCCCATATCAGCCAGCAAGAAAATGAGGATCTCAATCCTACAAAGATAAGAAACTGAATTCTGCCAACACCCTGGTAAGCTTGAAGTGGACCTTGATTTCAGCCTTGTGAAAGAGTGAGAAGTTAGCCAAGCCAACCTGGACTTCCGACCCACGGAACTGCGAGATAATAAGCATGTGGTATTCGAGCTGCTAATGTCTAGTAATTTATTATGGCAGCAACAGAAAACTCACACAAAGAGTAAGAGTAAGCTGCTGTTGTAGGTTTCTGAGAAGGAAATAGAGCTCTTCTCTCCTGATCTGTACTCTGAGCCAAACCCAGGTGAATGGGGATGCATCGACAGAATCCCCAGGTAGGTTCAGAAGCTCCGAAAGAACCTCAGCATCCAGCAGGGTCCAGAGGGACAGAAGGGACAGGCATCACAGAGTGAGCAGGGAAGTAGATAGAAGCCACCTTACAGGTCCTGGGTTCTCCAGTGAGGTGCCAGAGACAACCCAGAATTTCCCCAAAAGTATAAGAGATGAAGCAGGTGGACCAGCTCCAGTGAACCAGAGGCATCGCGGGATCTGGAGTCCCGGAGACAGAAGGGGAATGACGACGTTCAGCTGTGCACTCAGCACACCGGGCAGGAACCCTTCATCTGAGTGTGACTGTCTCAGGCATCAGAGTAACACCTAGTCCCCTGAACCTCGCCCTATGGGAGAAGGAAAGTAGAGGGCAGAAGAAAAGAATCATAAATCAACTAAGTATTTATTTACTTAAACTAGAGACTGAGGAAAAAGTCTCAACACCCCTGAATTTATCACAAATTGGCAAGATTTCATTTTCTGCCAACGGAGAAGATGGATGTTCTAGAGGTGGGAAAAGTTCAGTTATACACAAATAAAGTTCTATTTTGCACACCAAGTCTGTGAATTATAAATGCCTAACACAGATAACAGCTACCAAGCAGCTATTATTTCCAGGAGCCATCCTTTATATGCAACCTATAATTCAATGTCACTGTCTCCACTCCACAGGTAGAGAAATCAAGGCTAAGAGTTGTTAAGAAAACAGCCCAGAATGTTAGAGCTGGCAAGTGGTAGATTCAGATTCAAATAGCTACCCACGTACCACTTCCTGTTTGAATTCTTTGCAATGAGTGTGCAGCAGGAAGGATACTGTTTATAAAAGTATTTTTATGACTCCTTCTGGGATTATGCTATTTATAGGATCGCTTTTATGAATTTTTTAGCATTGCAATCATATACTGAGGGCACACTGTGTGCCAACCAGCTCTAAGTGGTTTTTATGGATCATTTAAAAGTACGATGTTCTCCATCTGATAGGTGAGGAGAGCAAGGGCCTGATTGTCCAAGGACACAGAGTTAGCGACAGGGCCGAGATTTGGTTACACAAGAAGAATGACGAGGGTCTCTGCCAGAGGGAACCGCCTTCCAGGGAAAGGCCTTGGCCCTGCCTGAAAAGGCTGGGGAACAAATGTCCAGTTATATGTCTTAAATAAACTTTTAGGATGTATCATTTTTATGACTTCCTATTTCAACCAATGTTTTTAACTAAAAAACCATGCCTCCGATCAGAAGGCTTCTACCGTAATTTAAGAGGACTGAGGTCTAGACTGAAAGTGGCCAAACGTCACAGAGGAGGCTGGAGAGGCAGGGACTGCCCAGATCCTCGCAAGCCCTGCACGCATACCAGGAATCGCGGGCTCATACAGAGGAGGCACTGAGGTGGTAAAACTCCTGTTTGAGAACGACCCTGTTGGAAACACGGGGAACGCTTAGGAGGGAGTCGAGACAAGAGGCTGTTTTCAGTAAACCAGTGAAGAAATGACGAGGCGTTAACTAAAGCTGGGAGGCCAAGGGAAGCATCGCGTGAACAGTCGGTGCCTAAACGAAACAGCGGTCTGTGGGCTGACAAGACAATGGTATGGCAGTGGGACTCTGAACGCGTTCTTCTGGAGGACAATCTGGCTGTATGTTTGAAGACTCCTTAGAAATATATGTGCCTTTGATCCAGCTATTCCATTTTTAGGCACTGTCCATAATAGAATAATTAGAAATTTTCACTCAATTTTTTACATACAAGGATCTTTTCATTGTCCCACTATGTCTAAGAGCAAACACTGGAGACGCTTTGAAATGTCCAAAAATAGGGAGCAGATAAATTATCGTCCATCTAAATTACAGATATTTCACTTATGTGCATATGACAGTGAAATGTTCTTAATTTAGGTAATAAAAACAATATGATCTCAGTTTTGAAAGTCAAAAGTTATACACACTACTAGATGTAGATACCTAGATGCAAACACACATACAAAGCTTGAAAGGCTGTTCACATTGCTTAGTTATGGTTACGCTTAACAACAACGATGTAAGTTTTTTATTTTCTTTACTGTGCTTGACCGTATTTTCTGCATCTCCTACGATAAATGTATTACTTCTCTAAGCAGAAGAGCATCAGGACAAAAATTACTTCCAGGTTTCAGATTTGAGAGTGGAATCTCAGTCCCAATGTTTATTTTAAGTTTTAAAGAGTACCCTTTTGGGGTACTGAGCAAATCCTAGATCCTCACTATTTTATTGATTTAGATCATGTGTCCTATTGATAAATATCTATTCAGGCCGAAGAATTCTCTCTCTCTCTCTCTCTCTCTTTTAATCGATCCTCACAAAATAGCCCTTCTCTGTCCCTAATTTGCTTGGTCTTTTGCAGATTGAATCAAACTGAAACCAGAAGACTGGAATTAAAACCTAAAGCAAATATCCCTACATTTGGCATTCAACTGCCAAGCTGTATAAGGTAACGGAGGCATTAACTGCAGCATGAACACACAGTAATGGATATGATGAGGCATACCTCCTTTTACTAATAGAGCAAGTCCTAAACAGTAAGAGTAAACCACATTGCTGTCTCCCTGGGCAATAACCTAAATGAAGCCAAACCACAGATGACTTCTACATAGACGCCTAACACCCAGAGAGCAGAAAAATAATAAAATAGGTATTTAATAGATATTAATAAAATAGATCATTTTAAAGCAACCTCAATGCCATCTGTATGCATATGTGATTACTAGACAGAAATGCAAAGTGACAAGAACTGGACATGAAAAGATATTTTCACTTTATAATTATAATAAATCTACAAGGTGGTTTATAATTTACATAAAAGCTCATTTAGCTCTTATGATGAAGATGTCATGACATTTTATAGGTGAAAAAAAGACTCTATTAAGTAGACAATGTTTTCTAAATTTATCCTTTAAAAGGCCACCAGTGTTAATTTTTCTAATTCTTTCCAAATTGACAGAGGGGTGAGGGGTTAAAAATGTGCAGAGAGTCTGCAACTGAAAATTAACTCCCAGGCTTGGTAAAAGTACCCAGGTTGGGTTATTATCAACAACTCCTTTGTACTGCACTTACAGCACAGAACCACAATGAAAGCTTTCTGAAATCGCCACAGGAAGAACATTAGGACATGAAAGAAATGGTTTTGTTTTCACCATCAGAAGTCTAATTCATGGGAAATCTATTTCTTTTACTTTTTGTCTACTCCTTAAATCTCAAGTATATTTTGAATGCATTAACCCCAGAACACTTTCAAGCTTTTCTTTGAATAAAAGCCATTTAAATTGATTCTTTAAATACCAAACACCACAGATACAGAGCTATTAACCTAGAGTGATTGCTTTCCTAAACAAACTGCATTCTGGAGACAGATCAAGGGCTGTATGTGACTCCAACAATGACTCACGGTCATGGCCTCCATAACTTCAACAACATTGTTTGGAATGGTCAATTAAACCAAGCTTTAGCGATGCCCCCACCTCCTCCTTCCCGCCCCCGCCCCCCGGTAATATACAAGGTTTCCAACATGCAGGGGAGCTGATGGAGAAAGGAAGGGGGAAGGTATACTTGGAGTTCAAACACAGAGAAAGAGCATCTCCTCCACTGAGACACCCAGATGTTTCCTGTTGGGCCCAATTGCTCGAGATGGGTGGAACTCTGCCCTGGTTTCGGAGCTGTCACAGTCGCAAACCTCCTTTCTCTCATCACTTGTCATTATACAGTGTCGGTTCACCCTGCTGTGTACCAAATTATTTACATACACTTGGTCTTCTAGAACCTGAAAAATGCAATCTGCAGAAAACTGCAGTGACTGGATCAAACGAGAGAACGAACGGTCACAGAAACAAGCAGGCCTTGAGGATCGCACTGCTCTTCATCGTCTGTGCCTGACATTCGCTGCGGGGCGCAGGGCGTGGTGGTGCTCAGTGAGGCAGCGCCAAAGAACCGCATGTCTGGGTGACGTGAGGCCATGTAGACACAGTCCAAAGAGACAAGAAAGACTGTGCTGTTCATTAGTAGAGACATTCTAAGTCTCCCTCATCTCCTCATCGCACTGCAAAAGGCCACCCTCGGCATCCTCAAGAGCAAGTATAAGTGAGCACTGCTTCATGTGCTCCAGGAAGATACTGTAGAAAAGAGGAAGAAGACTAGGTCTTCTTTGGGATAACCTCAATCTTCCTTCTTCAGTGTGGCTTACAGGTGCACAGCCAAGATGGCAAAAGCAGAAACACTGCAGTGGATCCCAAAGGATACTTATAGGGGAACAAACAGCAGCTGTCGGTGAGCTTTGTCACGACTAAGTGTTCTACGGAAAGTTTTCGTTTTGCATAATAAAAGTGCAACCCATACAAACACAGAGGTTGTGGGTCACCTCCCAGCCCTGACTACTTGCATTCACCTCTTCTAGTCCATCATCTGGAATGTCCTCCATTAAAGAGCCACACCCTCGAGTCTGCTATTATAACAAATTCCTTTCTGAGCAGCAAGCAATATATCAGACTACCAGCTATTAAAACCTCTTCATTAATCAGAAATTATCCAGAAAGGGCCAATGGGAATGATGGACAGAATTGTTTATCAGCATTTACTGAGGGTCTACTACTGAACAGCATAGTACCAAATGGGGGTAGAGTGATAAATTAATTCCCTCATTCACTCATTAACATTCTCCCTCATTAGTTCATTCATTCCTTCACTCAACGGATATATCAGGAACTGGAGTAGAAATCTTGCCCTCAAGGGACTATAATCCAGTAGAAGAAACAATATTAGTATCTATAAAGCAGGAGGTAATACCATGAATTTTAAAAATGAGGTATGTGCTATGGAAGTTAGTAGGTAGGAGAGATCAGTGCCAGATGAGGGGATCAATATGGCTTCACAGAGAAGGCATCTGACCTGTGTTGAAGGACAGCTGGCTTATGAACATGCCAAGTGGGAGAGATGGCTGAGGAAATGGCATAAAACCGCTAACCTGTTGCTGAAAGGGTCTGCCAGCAAGAGGCAGCAGGAGTGTGCTGAGTGCCAGATGCTGGGGGGAGGAGAAGAAGGGAGGGGAATGATGAGGTGTGCAGAAAGGGAGGACGGAATTCCGGAAGCAAACAGCATGTCTCGTTTTACCAACGTGCCTGGGGCCAGCCCTGCATTTACTTACGTCTCAAGCCTTACTCTTCTGAAAGTACAATTCTGTGGATCTTGTGGAGGTTCCCTAGCCAAAGCAGTCATTTTACAGAGGGGTTTGATAAATTATCCAAGGTCAGAGAGCAAAGAAGCAGTTGATCCGAAACTATGACAGAGTTGCTCCGAACTGAATGAATCTGGTATTCTTTCCATGTGTACCAAGGGTTACACCTCGGCCAGCAGCATCGTGTGTGTGCGCAAGTACACAAGAGTGGGCGGAGGAAGAGAGGATGACTGACGTTGAGGTCAATCAGGAGGGACACGGGCTAGGAGAGGGTTAAGAAGCACAGACCTGCATATTTTCACATTGCGAGAGAAGTTTCTTCTGGAAACGAGGACTGATCTAGAAACCTGGAACACAGTGTTTGCCATCTACGCAATGGCTGGTCTATGATGTAACAACTCAAGCTTCTAAGACCTACTCAGCTCTCGGGTGCTTGCTTCATGCCTCATTCCCCTCACTCTCGTTACTCTTGTTATAAATGCAAATGGCAGGTTCACGGGTGGCCGAGAACTGACTTCTCAGCAGGATAAAACAGAACCAGCATAAAAGGAGTCACAACCGTTCACCACTTGGGTATTCAATGAATTGACAGCATCTCTGTTCTTGGCCAGATTTCCAATTTAGAAAGATATTCTGTTTTAACAGTAAGCAGGAAATGCCAGGAGAGACAAAAACCTTCTAAAGCGAAGTTGCATCCACCTGTTCTGGGACATTTCTGCCTCCATCACGATTACCTTTCCTCCACCCAGTAAGTCATATTAATTTTGATAACCCCAAGCTACTCAGAGCAGTGTTGAGGAGAAACAATGTTTACAAATCACAGAATTAGAGAATGTTGGCAAGCATCTTAGACATCTGATCCGACTCCATTTTTATAGAAGACGGAATTAGCCCAGGGAAGTAAAGTGACTTAACCAAGATAATACACATAATAAAGATGGAGAACCGGTCTCAGAAGGCCTCAGGCCTCCAAACTTGGCTGAGGTAGGGCCTGAGGAACAAGCGTTCCGGCCAAGCAGGAGGGCGATTTTACTCCCCCATGGAGAATGCAGTGTACACGAAGTCTCAGATTTAATCAGACAGTCCCCCCTCCTGACCTCAAGTGAGACTTCATTCTAACCTTTCAAATCCTTACCCACAAACATAAAATACTATAACTGAGATCATCTTTTTCCTCCCAAGCACTGATATGACAGAGTAAAGTTTTCAGAGATGTCTAAGTGAACTTTGTTAGATATTTAAACAGCTTTGTGCCATTGTCTTCTACATAATTCCCTTTTCTACTTTTAAATATTCGATGCTTCCATGAATGGATGTATTATAATATAAATACAGCTTCGATGAGTACTACAGAATTGGAAGCTGTGCGCATGTCCTATGGTAGAGAATGGTTAAGTAGTTGTGATCACTGGATGGAAAATGATTTTGCTGCTAACATTCTCCTGAAAGTCAGCATTATGAGATTGTGCTGTGAATTAAGAAAGCACTTTAGGATATAATGCTGAGTGAAAAAACATCCAAGTTACAATGCAGAGTCGAATCTATGATTACACTTTGTAAAACCATGAGTTTTTTTAAAAAGGTTAAAAATTAATTAAAATAACAATGGCCACTGTGTTACAGTTGTAGAATTATGAGCCAATGCTATTTTTAAAACTTCTAAAATCCGCCCTGGCTGGTGTAGCTCAGTGGATTGAGCGCTGATTGAGCGTTGGGAACCAGACAGTCCCGGTTTGATTTCCGGTCAGGGCACATGCCTGGGTTGCAGGCCAGGTGCCATGTGAGAGGCAACCGTACACTGCTGTTTCTCTCCCTCTCTGTTTCCCCCCCTTCTCCTCTCCTTAAAAATAAATAAAATCTTAAAAAAAAAAAAAACTTCTAAAATCCTAAAAAGTAAATTATGATATTTCGATACATCTCAAATTGTACAACTAAATTAAATCATGAATTTAAAATTTGATAGAAAGGAAACTTTAAATATCAGTCAGGTGGACAAGGCTGGAGAATACTCTCGCCTGGAGTTTGGGAAAAATGCAGGTGTTTCGCAGCACTCTGGGTATGTCAGCTAATCAACGTGGAGGAATGCTCTAGAAATACACTGCTTTTTCACAGCTGGTTCCGTGTCAGACTATGTCTAAAATGAAATCAACTTATTTGCATGACTTAATTGTTTATGAACTCAAGGCTGAAGTGAAGGCCTGTTTCCCCGTGACTTCCCTCCCTACCATTTCAAGCTACCAGAGGGGAGTGCTTCACGTTTGGTACCACAGGAAAAAGCTGCAAGTTGCCTCCCAATGCATGCCTTGCAGTTCTGAAGCTCCAAGTACCGTTGATGTCACCATACTTTACAGACTAAGGACATTATTTGAAGGGACAGACCTGTTGAAACTTCGCGATGTAAGGTACCAAATAATGCGTATTTTCTGAGAGGCTCAGAATAAGCCTGACGCATTTGTGCTCTTATGGTACCATATTGGTTTGTAGATGTCTCTCCAAGTAGCTCTCTAGCAGTTTTTAGTTTAAGATATTTTTCAGGATTTTATTTATTTATTTTTAGATAGAGAGGAAAGGAGGGAAAAAGGGAGAGAAACATTCATGTATGAGAGAGAAACATCAATCGGCTGCTTCTCACACGCCCCCAAATGGGGACCTGGCCCACAACCCAGGCATGTGCCCTGACCCAGAATCAAAGTGGTGACCTTTCAGTTTGCAGGCCGATGCTCAGTCCACTGCACCACACCAGCCAGGGCTCTTTGTTGGAGTTTCTAGGGAGTGAGAGTATGCCCTTCTGTGTATGAGCCAAGCTCTGTAGGACTTCGGGGCTTGTGAATCAGAAGGCCACATACAAAATAGTCAGTGTTAACTACTACTTACTT
>PVJI01010724.1:0-59177 GCA_004026765.1 Micronycteris hirsuta | reverse complement strand
CTTTCATGAAATGAATACATCTGTATCCACATAAATGCAGTTTGTATGTTAAATTTTCAAGGAAGGTAAAGAACTCTGCAATATAGTCACGACATTTTTGTGTAATAGGTTGGCTGTCGTTGATCAGAGCGTTCGTCTCACTGAAAGGAGTTGTTGTATCTCCCACTGCAGTTTCTTTTTATCTCTTGGGTGTAATTCTGTCTTTTGCATCCCAGTTAAAACCGTAAGAATGAAATCTTTTCATACGAAAATGAAGACAAGGCTGGCCAGGGACAGGAGCTTGAGGCTGGGCATGTAAAACGCTCTGAGCTGTCAGATTACTCATAAAAATTACCTGGCAGTTCACTGGAAACTCTGGGAATCCTTTTATGTAGACGACATCTCTGTTCCCGTCCGACCTCCAGCGGCTAATGAAGAGGCAAAGTTACCCACTGGCTTGTCCTTTCTGTTCCTGTCTGTTCTCACACGCCCTCTACTGGTAACTCTTGTTTTCACTTGCCCGTTTGGCAGTTTCTGTGAAGAAGCAGGTGCCTATTATGAAATACATTCACCAGATTCTTACACTTCAGTTGCATAAACTTCCTTAACATACTTAATTCTTTATTGAAGAGAAGGGAAGAAACTGATTGTGTCCTGTTGTTTCCTAGTGACAGTGATTCAAGAAAATGAGTCATGACTCAGCAATATGAACCCTTGGAGTATTTTTTTTTTTTTTTTTAGTGCTGTTGGAGATTCAGTCCATCGAAATTCCACATTTAATTATGGGTATGATCTCAGCTTGTGTCTGGAAGCCTTACACATCTCCACGGAGAATACTTTCTTTGTACGCACTTGACAAGTATGAGAGGCTTACTGAGTCAGTCTTTAAAATTCAGATGGAAGTCTGTCTTCTCTGGGGCCCTCCTCAGCCCTACTCAGACTTGACCATTCGGCTGAATTAGGAGCACCATGAACTTAAGACATGGAAGGGAGCCAACGAGGAGTTCTTCTCAGTAATCTGAGGCTGGCTCCACACTTCTGTCATTCTCAGGTTTATAGTATTTTATGAGTAAATGAATTGCTGAAACAACAACTGGAAGTAAGTTTAAGTTAGTGTAGTCCTGTTCTCCGAAGAAGAAAATGGCCTGGCTCTATGCTCTTTCTTCGGACAGACCGCTGAGAAAGTAAGCAGCCTGAACTGCAGGGTCAGGCAGGCGTTACTCGGGATCCAGTGTCACCTAGGATGGCCACCTGTTGATATGCTGCTAACTCCGATGTCTTGCATCTAATTCCAAAGCCGATGGGGTATCTTTGAAGAACTTAACAGTACTTGTGTGGTCAACTATGCAGAGATACTACCTTTAGTTAATATGAGGACTAGAAAAAACTGGATATTCTTTCACTTCTTAATAATTGGGTTTGTAACTTTTTTGCTAAATTATACTTCAGATGCGTTGTGTGTGGTTGGTTTGATTTATGGTCTGTTGAGTCAGGAGGGGGTTAGAATCTTTAGGGCCCTACTTCAGTAGCTCCTCCCTCCGCCACTCCACCCCCACCCCACCCTACCCCCGCGCCCCAGGAACACCTTGAATATAGTGTCAGATAAATAAATGAAATAATTTATATCATTGTTTTAAAAAAGGAATGCTGTGTCAAAGTGAGAGCAGGAAGAGCCACAAAAAACAAACAAAAAAAACCACTGGCCTGTGTGACCACAAGCACAGAATTGGGTTCGTTAGTTAACAGACAGGACACGGTGCAGTGAGTCTATTCATGGGGAAGGACAGTCACCTCCTGTGTGCCAGCGGCTTGTTGTGAAGACCGCATTTCTAAGAGTTGGCCCAGTGTGGTCGTTGGATGTTTCCTATTAGAATTTTCTCCAAGTACGAGAAACTAATTACTCAAAGAAAGAGAAGTAGATTATTTTACTGCTTTTTCCATATGGTAGAGGAGTTACAGTCTGTACCGTTTGGTCCACTTTTTGTGAGTTTTTATTACACAGCTGAAATTTAAGGAGATTTCTAGTAAATTAAAATCTTTATCATCCAGATAATTTGCTAATGTACATCCTGAGATTTTCCTTGAAGCATTTTGCCTCCATTTGAAGCTTAGTGAAACAGAATGGTAGTTTCCCAAAGTAATAAATGTCACCCTACTTTATGAGTGCCATCATTTTACTTGCAAATATTTGCACAGCCACAATTGCTAAAATTTGGAAAGATATTTTAGCAGTTTTTTCATTTCCTTGACTTATAGAGCACTGAGTAAATATTTGATTGATGATCAACTTTTAAAGGTGAATTTTCCAAAAAAGTAGCTGCTTTTTTTAAAAACTGGAGCCAGTGTTGACCATTTTTATTAACAGAACCAAAAATGTGGTATAAAGAAGAAATCCTAGAAGTTATTGCTGTCATTACAAAAAATGAAAACCAATCTCTCAGGGACATTTTTTAGCTTATATTTTTAAAAAAAGGAACAGTGATCTGCAGAGGAGTTCACTATAATATGAGAGGCAGAGAATTAGCGGAAGTCTATCTTCTTGTCCCCTGTGCTTCAGAACTGTTTGGGCCAATCCTTGGTGACACCTCTGTATTTCGGTGGGGGGGGGCGGGTTTGCAGGAGGAGGGGGTGTTTGTTTATTTGGCTTGTTTTTCCACGGTACTTTTTTTTAAACCAGAAACCAGTGTTTTGCCCAGTCCTCTTTAAAAGGAAAATCCAACCAATCATTTACCAGGGTTTTCAGAAGCAAGTCTTCCTGTGAACCACCTGCAAACTGTCTGACAGTGAAGTGTTGATTAGCGAGAAGCAGTGAGCTTCGGGGTGTGGTGATGTTATTGCTGTCAAGTGCTGGGATTTATGCCCCCTCCCCAGGAGGTTTCTCTCAGTGTCAGAAGTTATACACCCATTTTCATTTTGCTGAAATTTTGAATGAAATATTTTAAGGTAGACCTTTTCTTTCTCTGTTTCTCTGATCAAACCTGTGTTATAAGAGAATAGAAGCTGTTTTAAGGCTCTATATGTCTTGGCCAGATGTTGCTTATACTATACTTTTCTCTGATAATCATCTGATAAGAAAATTTCAAGTTTTAATATCCAGTCATAATATGCAATGAACTTCAACACATCAGTGAGAAAAGGGGAAGACTCGAATGCCCGTTTTACATGACAGGTGATCCAAATGGCCATTCAGTGTGTGAAAAATGTGCTCAGTTTCATTAGTCATCAGGAAAATGCAAATTCAAACTGACATGAAACTACACACCCATCAGACTAAAATGAGAATAACAGAAAATGCCAAATGTTGACAAGGATCTAGAACAAAAGGAATTTTTATGCACCTCTGGTGGGAGTATAATTTGTGCAAGTGCTTTAGAGGACTCCGTGACCGTCACTGCTAAAGCCGGACAATGCTCTGCGAGCCAGCAGCTCCACCGCCATTTGTGTGCCCAGTACAACTGCACGCCTGGCTTCACCAAAAGGCTTGTACAGAAATGGTTAGAGCAGCCGAAACGCGAAACTACCCGAATACTCATCAGCAGTGGAGTGGCTACGTTTTGTTTCCTCACCAGGGGAACTCCGTGCAGTATTGACGAACGACTGCTTTGTGCCTTCCACAGGATGGATACATTGCAGAAACGTGCGCTGAGCATGAAAAGTTGGTCTGAATGACTGTCCGTGCTGTGCGATCCCGTTTGTGTGTGGTTCACACTCGTCCGAAGTGACAGCGGTCCGGACAGCGGTAGCCCTTACGGGGAAGGCGTACAGAGGGGTGCTTCGGCTGCCATAGTGCTCCGTTGTTTTGCATAGCCCAGGTGCTGGTTACGGGGTGCGCTCCATCCGGACTCGTTCCTAGCAGCCTTCTCCGCGAGCATGCTCCCCTCTCACGTTTGCTCACGTCAGTGTTTTCTTGGTAGCATACCGCACTGGGTTTGCACTGCTGCGGGCCACGCTAGTGGTCCTAGTGACTTACAGTAACACCAGCTCGTTACTTCACAGCTTCTGTAGCTCTGAAGTCTAAGCAGAGCGTAGCTGGTGGTCTGCTCGGAGCACCAAGTTCAGAACCAAGGAATCATCCAGGCCGCATTGCCCTCTGGAGCTCGGGCTCCTCTCACAGTTGTAGGACTGAGATCGCTCTTCCCTTGCTGGCCGGCCGTGGGCCGGGAGTTGTGCTCAGCCCCTGGAGACGGCCTTTGGGGTCCGTTCCCATAGCACTTTCCGAACATAGCCACTGACTCTTCAGGGCCAGTGGGAGAATCTACTCAAGCCTGCTGAGATGAGTCTGACATCACACAACGTCATCACAGGAGGGACTGTATCCTCGCCTTTGCCACGTAATGCGGCCTAGTCAAGGGAGTGGCTATCCCGCCACAGTAACGGGCCCGAGGCCCCACCCACACTCGGGGCGGGGGAGTACACGAGGGTACGTGTACCGGACGCATGGTAAACACCAGGCCTGTGTACACGGCTCTTAAGCGTGCTCGCCCTTCCCCTCCCCCGTCACATTTGACTGTAGACCATTTCCTCGAAGCCTGTGGTATTCTACACCCGGCATGCTTAACAGCTCTTAGCTTTGTGTCAGTTACATTAGTGTTAGCTCTGTGAGGCCTGTGCTCCTCTGCGATGTCAGCATTTGCATTTCCAACCCACCACCTGTTTTTATTAAAATAATGGAAAACACTATCAAGTGTGTTAACGGCGATGAACAAATCCAAATGCCACGTTAACCGTGCACGAACCTGTGACCCCACCTCACATTTATCAGCAACTGATGAATGAATGACAGTCTTGAATTTCTAAAAATACTGAATTAAAAGTTAAAGACCACCCGTTCTCGAGTTATTTTGCTGTTGTGATCCGACTCTAAGGAGGCCCCAGGCCCTTGAAGATGGTGCGTGTCCTTGCGGTCCGGACAGTTCTCTGCCCGATTTCAAAGCTGCTGTGGAACGCCTGGTTCTGTGCCTCTCTTCCTCCTTGAATTTGTATGTCGAAGACACCTTTTATTTCATGACATCTCTAGGTCTGTTTCCCTCCTGGTGAGTCTTGCTGTGTCTGAGCCATCACCGACGGTGTGTTAAACATCTTCCTCCGTGTTTCCAGGTCCAGTCGTCCGTGCCAGTATCTCTGTCGGACCAGTTCCTAGAAATAGCATCAGAAGGTGGTTCGCATCTCTTGTGTTAATAGGCGCTCTCAAATGGCCTTGCAGATTTGTCCAGGGTGTCTTTTTTGCTTTTGAGGCTTTAAATTTTTTGGTTTTTCAGTCTTGCCTCTCTTTTCCATTGTAATTCGTGGCTTTCGTGTCTGGCCTAGAGAGGCCTTTTGCAATGTAAGATTAGGCCTTTTTTTTTTTTTTAATTTATTTTTGGTTTCGTGAAATGAGATTTTCCTCAGCTGTATTGCCAGTTATCTCAATACCTGTTATTGAACGGTCTGTTCTCTTCACGTGGGTTTGAAAGTACCCTTTATTATCAACTAAATGTCTGTATGTCTTCTTCTGGGTTCTTTTTCTGTTCCAGGGACCTATTGTTCTAGCCCTACATCAATATCACAGTGTTTTAATAACCACAGATTCTAATGTCTTTCTCTTGCTGATAAAGCAGATTCCCTCTAGTTAGTTCTTCCTTTCAAAATATGTTTGGCTTTTTACTTCAGCATTTACTCTACTCCTAGCCAAAAAAAGAAAAATGTGTGTTGATATTTCAACAACTGAAGATTTTTGGGTGGAGAATTAACTTTCACGCACATTTCTAAATTTCACTTGTTTTTAACTACAAATACTAATACCTTTCCATATCATCGTTGTGGTTTGTTATTTGACTACTGTATGATTTTTACATTGTTTGAATGTACCAAATTAATTCAGAGTTAGAATTTAGGTTGGGTTGGTATTGGAATTCGATCTCACGTTGAAGGGTATTTGATTTGCTAACAGAGTTTTGCTATTGGTGTCAGTGTGTTCTAGGAACATTCTTGCGCAAACCTACCTTTATCCACTCTCAGGAGTTCCTCCTTACTACATTCCTAGGAGTGGAATTTCAGGGTCAATGTTCCATTTTAGCAAATAATTGCAAACTGTTTTCCCATCAGTAATATATATGAAATTCTAAGGGATCCATATTCTGTCTAATAGTTGGTATTGTCAGAATTTTTAATTTTTGTCATGTAGTAAAGATAAAATGGTTAATGTGCAAACCTGATTACTGGTGATAGTGAACATTTTTTATAGGTTTATGGCTATATGTGTTAATGCTTTTGTGAAATTTTTTATATCTCTTGCCCCCTTTTTATCGAGTTGTGCTCTTTCCGTTAATACACAGGAGTTCTTTCTATGTTCTTGACAGTAACTTTTTGACAGTTGTGTCTATTGTGAATATGTTCTCAAAATGAACTAGTCTTTTCATTGTTTAAGATCATTGGATAATCAGAAGTTCCTAATTTTGCATCGATACCTATCAGTCATTTATAATCAATATTTTTATTTCTTGTTTACAAAATCATTTCCTACCCCAAGGTTTCAAAATATGTTTTATTAGAAGTTTTAAATTTTTCTTCTTTATATATAAGTCCTTAATCCATCAGGAGTTGGTTTTGATACTTTTTTCATGTGGATAACTTTTCTAGCTGTGTTTATTGAATAATACTTCTTTCCCCCCCTGCATCCAACAGCACGCTATCTGTCATATATATGGTTTCATATTTTTCTGCAAATATCTTAAATTACTTTTATTGTTTGTTGTTAGTTTATAGTTTTCTTAAATGGGATCTTTTTTCCCATTAACTTATATAATTGGTAATTGCTGATAAATAGGAAAACTCTTAATTTCTGTATATTTATCTTATTCTTATCATCTTACTAAATACTCTTGTCCTCTGCTGCCATCCTCCCTTAGGGAAATATCTTACTTTCTGCAAAGATTTATTGTTTGTCTTGTCTTCCCACACTGGCTAGAACCTACCAGTAACACATGACAGACCCTGGTGAACCCACATCCTGTTGAAAATAATGGTGCTAATGGATATCTTTATGTTGCTTTTAACCTTAATAAAAATCATCAATGTTTTAAATTCGTATATATATTGCTCTTGGTTTCTGGCTGTCCTTTATTAAGTTAAGAAAGTATCCACCTATTCCAATCTTTCTAAGATTCCTTATTGGAAGTGGTACTGGATCTTATCAGTTGCCTTTTTAGCATCTCTTGAGACAATTATTTGATTTTTATTTTTCAATCTATCAGAATACTAATCCATCAGTATTAACATGTTTATTCATTTCTCCCAAGTCACAGATGGAAAGCCAGGAAACGTAAATCCAGCAAGTCCTTAATAGTATAAACATTGTCCTTTCCAGTATTTTCTAAAATCCTTAGACTGTTTCCATGTTTTGTTACCCAGCAGACTGAGCTTATATTTATCCTTTTACTCAGTTATCTCATTTTACTTTGCAAAACATCACCAACGAATTTCCCAAGAGAAAGTTTTATTATTTATCTGCAGAAAACCGGTCTCTCTTCATACTAAATGCATCACTGCTGAAAGAGGGATATATGGGGAAATAGTTTTATTTGTGTATTCATTTAACAAACATTGAGCACTATACTATGTGCCAAGATTTGCACTGTTTGATAAAATCCTTTTGTTAAGAGATAGATATTTGTGAAAACAGTCAGGCCATCAGAATCACTTATTGGTAGAAGATAATTAAACAAATGTCTGTACTTTGAAAGTCACGCTGATTTTTTCAGAGGATCTGGCTTCCTGACTTCGTAGGGATCTTTGGATTCCTGCGCAATCTATTTAACCTTGGTGTAGTATCTCAGATCACTGAGGAAACAAAATAATTTTAATTCCCTCTTTATGACTCTTTACCTTCATCCCCAGACCTCTCCCAAAATATCTAAAATTTTATAGAAGAAACTCTAATATAGAATGTGCTTAAAAATGCCTGCTCTGGAACAGGAATATCGAAGTCCTGGTGTCTCGCCCTTGACCGCTTACTGGTGGTATGGCCATGTCATGTCTCTGAAGCTTAGTTTTCCCAGATGTAAAGTGGGGAAGGTGCTCCTGCCACTAGACAGGGTTGTTAGGAGGAGGACGTGGCATTGAACATGCAGCGCACTTCATATTCTACCGAGTACCTTCCAGATATATGTAATGTGCTTGACTTTATTATTCTTTCTTTGATCTTTTATTATTCTCGACAGAAATGTTTAAATGATTGCTGGTTCTCGGGACAGATGGAGGAGATACCCTGATGACTCCCAGCTTCCTTACACGGCAGTGATGATCTTAGCTGTGTAGGCTTCTCAGTCCACCTGTCCACTCAGTGAATGTGGGATAGCTGCTATTTGCTTGATACTGTATTAGGTGCTAAATAGACTCCAAGAATTGCATATATGTAACATAAAATTAGTTGTAAAGTTGAACTTTATTTTAGGGAAAAATAATTCTTTCAAGGGTAATTATGCATTAGCCACTTTCTGGATCTTTTTGAAAAATTTCCTGTTCATTTGCCACAGTTATCACTTGATTTACTTTTTTTTAAATGAAAGAATAGCTTTAGTGTTTAAGAAGCCTGATTCCCTTTGATTCTAGGTAGCTATCAGCTTCCTTAAGCCTCTTCCTTAAGTCTCTACTATTAGTCTTTGGCTTGCTGTTTCTGAGCATCTGTTTTATGATAGTGTCGCTACCTTTTTATTTTTACCTGCTTTACATTTTGGTACCCCTTTTACTGGAACATATCAAAACGCCTACTACATAGTTTAAATGATCATCTAATAGGAATGCCTCTTACTAATAGTAATATCTTCGGTATTTGGTGGCTTCATATGTCAAAAGTATTTGCTTTGTAAATCCAAATGAATGAAAATTCAGCCTAGCTTCGTTAGTTCCTTCAGCTCTCATCATGTATGATAACATTTCTGGCAAGTGAAAACAACGTGGGAGCGTATTCATTGTTATATAATTTATATGTAAGTGATTTGAGGTTTGTATATGTGTTTAGGGCACTATTTAAAGTGCTAAACTGTAGACTTCATAGGACTTAACTCTACTCCTATTACAGTTAGAAATATCCTCACCAAAATATAAGGAAAAGCTATAGTTTGACATATACATTAAATTTCTTTGAGGCAAAGGGTTGTATATGAAAGAATATCAAGATGGAAATGAATTCACTTCACTTGTCCTTTAATTGCCTCTTTGAAAACTAGTTATTCTTTCTTCCAAGTCTTTATTATAACAATGTATTGAATGCTAATAAGTTCAGTAGTAATTCTTCAAAAATTTAATAGATATTTTAATATAGTATAGGCTATTATTTTGAATTATACTCGCAATTAATTAGTACTTATGATTTCTCAGTCAGCATTACTTGAAGACAATTTGTTTTTCAAATAAAGGACTTTGTATGACATTGAAATAGAATTCGTATAGTGGACTTTGCCCATAATGATATATTTAATTTTATCCTTAAAATATTAACCAACATCAGTGTTAAATTTCTTTATTTTGATCATTGTTCTTAGTTATATATGAGAATGCCCTTTGTTTTAGAAAATACACTCTGAAAGGTGTTGGCAGTAATGGACATAATGTCTCCAAGTTTCTCAAAGAATTTAGAAAAACACATATATAATAATAATAATATACACAGAAAGAATGTTAAACAAAGGTAGCAAAAGGTAAACAGCTGGTGAATCTAGATAAAGGGTGTACACACATACACACGCATATGAGTTCCTTGTACTTTTCTTGTACCTTTATGGTAAGTTTGAAACTGTATCAGGAGATGCCAAAGTCCATAAAAAGTTTTGAGCACCTCCTGTGGCCAGGTCGTGCTCTACGTGGTGGGGGTACATCAATGAACAAGACAGGTGAGTTTGTCCTGCCCTTGTGTAGGTTACTTTTAGTGAGACCTGCCAGGGCCTGGAAGCCAGGTCGTTAGTACAGTGTGGCTGAGCCTGGAGAGTCTGGGGGCCCCTCCCAAGAGAGGACAAGGAGCTACTTCACACCAGGAAGTTTGAACTTGATGCTCTAGGCCGCTGGCTTCAGTCTGGGAACTGCAGAGATGCTGTGTGTCATAAAGTTACTTATTACAGAGGGCTTATCAAGCCCTGCTTAGGTGCTAAGCAAGCAGAGTCTGGATTTCGATAAATGTCTTTGATACGTATTTATCACTACCTTTCCATTTTATGTAGTTATTTTGAGTAATAAAAGATTTATTTAAACATTATGAATTCATAATCCCTCTTTTTTACACTTTCTGTTTTCTCAATTGGTGCTATTTCTCCAACTGCTTTTAAGTCACTGTCTGTCAAAACGACTAATCTTAAAAAGAGATTCAGAAATATTCAGCCTCATACCTCCTGCCAATGTTGAAGCTGTTCAGACTTTGAAAGCAGCCAAGCAAAACTTCAGTGCATATTGAACTCCTCCTGAGTGCCAGGCACTGCTCTGGCCACTGGGTTACAAGATGAATATAGGACAGTGTCTGCTGTGTCCTCAGGGAACTTGCAGTCAGAGTGAACACGACCCAGGTGAAGGACAGTAACGTAAGCACGGAGAGGAGGGTCCGGATTCAGGATGTGCTAAGATAGTAACTCTTACGCAGTGAGAGTTCTCTCGCTGCAGGCAGACTACTCAACAGAAAGAGCAGATTAATGGGAGCAAAGCTAATGTTTTGCTAATGCAAAAATCACCCCACCTTTTTAAGAGTGTTTTTCCTTATAGCAACAAACCTAAGCCATCTCCAGAGAAGAGAGATTTTAGTGATTCACGTGTCTGTGAAAATGCGTCTTCTGCTTTATTTTTCTCTGCCTGCTAATAAGGCGTAAGCTAAGCCTATGAAATAACCTTAAACAGTGTAAATAGGTCATGTAAATCATGTCTTCACAACCCACCTGGTTCTGATCGCTTCACAATAACAGTGCAGGTGTGACCGGGTTGAAGGACAGTCGTTTGCTTCATTGGTGGATGGATCTCTGTACCTCCAGCTCAGCAAGCCCAGTTCTCTCCTTCCACATTTCAGCTCGCGCTCGCTCACTCGCTCGCTCCTGCTCCCTCTTCCGCCCCCTCTTTTCTTTCTTGCTAAGAAAGACAGAGCTATTGACTAGAAGCCCAGAGTTGCCCCCAAGTTCCGACCACCGGCTCGGATCCTTATGAAGTGGACTTGTAATATCCTTAATGTTGCTGTTGGCAGTCAGTTAGAGATTCCATTATTGTCGATCAATGCAGTCGCCATGCGAGGTGGGGGGAGGAGTGCAGGAGGAGAAGAAAGGAGGGATGAGAGCTTCCTATTCACAGATTTATCAACCTGCCTGGGCTTGCGGCTTGCAGGAAATCTCCATCCAGGGGGCTGGGATGCTGTTGAAATCGCCAAGGCAGGAAGGGGTTAGGAGGCTGCAGGTCTCTAGGCTGCCTGAAAGGAAATTTGAAAACCTTTCTTCTCAGAACAAAACGAAATGCTGAATTTGTTCTTTTGCCTTTGTTTCTGTTTGATGATATGCTTTACTTAACTGATTAGCTATTGTGCTGTCCGGTGATCTAGGCTGCTTCAGCGTAGGGACCTGTTTCTTTTTCTTTGAGTATCTTTATTCTTTATTTTCCTTCGCTCTCTCCTGTCATTAAACACAAATCATTATTCAATTTTATCCTGGCTTTCTCTTTCAGGCTGAAGCTTAACACCAAGAGACAGGACAAATCTCTCTTTTCTTCTCTTCTCTCACCCTCTTTTAACCCTCTCTATTTCCTTCCCCTCCCCACGCTGTATCAGATTGATGTCACAGAGACAGAATTCAGAGTGGAGGGAGGATCACATTTTCTCTTTCATTACTACAGCCTGCCTAGCAATTTAAGTGTTGCACCCCCAAGAATTTAGTCTCTGTATCTTTCTCTTCCCGCTTCATCATTCAGTCATTGTGCTCTGTATGGAAAAGTTTTCTGGCTGGAGAATGAGTCTCCTTTCCCCCGGTGATGTGGCCGAGTGGTTGGATAGTAGCGCCGAAGAGGAGAAGAGCCTTCTGTCATTTCTGGGTACGGTAGGGCTCCGCTTGTTCTTTTAACCCTTTGTTGTCTGCACTTCTCTTACTTTGGGGAGTAAGACCCCACGTTTTCCAAAACCCACTTTTGGGTTTCTAAAGGAGGGGCAGAGGAATGAAGAGAATATGTTCCGGTTTCGTTTATGCCTGTAGCCGTAGTGCCAGCAACATTGGCCGTGAGAAGTAAGAGACAGTTGGCTTTGCGTTAACAAAGAGTGTGAGCTCTGTGCAAGGCTCAGCCCGTCATCTGGGCAGCTGTTCGTGCTATTTAGACAACTTCTGCTAGCCAAAATACATTATTGTTTTACTGTACCTCTAATACAGTGATGGCGAGGCTTGCCATTTGAGAGTGGGAGTAGGCTTTGTTTGCAGGAAAAGCCAACGTATGGTTTAAGAAGTCGCTTTTATGCAAGGTGTGAAATATCTGTACTGTTCATATAGAAGATTTCTACGGAGCATATAAAATAGCACACATGGGACCAGCCATGACTTTAACTTCCCGTTTACAGATGCTTTCTGATAAATTTCTTAAGTAAAGCAGTTATTGATCATAGGATTATTGGTATAATAAACAAATTCCTAGGAAAGTTAGATTATAAATCCATTTGTATCTTAAATGCAGTAGGAGAGCTTGATACTTATAAAATCCTATTTTGTGAATACTTTTGTTAGATCAATGATTGTCTTCGAATTTATCTTTTTTGTAAATTTGATTTATCTCATAATATATTTCCCTAAATATAAGTATACTTTTATCGTAGTGGGCATAATTTATGGTTTTCTAATTTATTCCTTATAAATATCCTCTATGACCTATAATCTTCTGCCATCCCGAAAGATATCTCTACCTTTTTAAAAAATTTTTATTGTACTTAGCATAAGTTTCTGTTTTGTTTTACTTAACTCGGTTATATTATTGGTCTTAACATTTTATAATGATTTCTTTTTTCATGCAGTTAAAATGTAAAGGGTCATCTAATCTGGTCTTCTCTAGCTCTATAAAGACGCAGGTACACATATTTAGTTAGATATTAATCCTACTCTTTATTTACATGTCTTGGGCATTTGAGTGACTTAAAGAAATATGTATACTTCTTAACTCCTTATTTCTCTGAAGCCTGTCTCATTCCACTTGCTCCCTATTCCCCTCCCCCCAACCTCATAGAAAACCATCAGAGAAGAAAAGCAAATACAAATATCTCTGAGTGAAACCAACCACTTAGACCCCGCAGCATCATGGGAAAAGAAGGCAGAGTCATCACTAAACATCTTTTCATGCTCTTGCATGATATTTTTTTATAAATTTTAATTAGTTCCCTCAAGATTAATGTATTTGTTTCTTTTTTTTTAAATTTTTTTAGCCATTACCCCACTATGCTTACAAAGAATTTGATCAAGTAAATAGAGAGGGGCAAATAAAAAGTACTACAGTCCGTGCCCCTTCCTGCCCCTACTTCTGTCCTCTGTTTAGGAGAGTCAGTAAATCCCTCTTTAGCCACAGATGGAGGTAATAAAGACAAAGGATGTTAGAACATGCTTGGAAGAAAAATGCAAATTCCTACAAATTACCCACCTAATGCGAGAAAACCTTGGCCTATGTAATAGAGAAAACACAGGTAAGTCGCAGCCATGGTTCTGCTCAGGGGCTCTAATGAGATGTTTGGTACTGAGTGAGTGGAGAGCAGCATATCCCACATTCTGCTGGGGCAGGGCTGAGCCCTGGCTGTCAGCAAGTCTTACTTTGGGGATTGAAGCTACTCCTGACCATGAATAGCGAACGCCTCCTTCTGTGGATAAACAGGAATTTACTAAAGTCCCCTGGAGAAACAAGAAGCAAAACTATCACTGATCCAGCTTGTAATAGTTTGAGGATTAAGCAGAGTCCCCGTGATGAGTCATTTGCTGCTTTAGTTACCATTAGTAAGAACATGCTTTCCCCAGTGAAGATGCTAAGAGAAAAATAAGACTGAAGCTACTCTATGGTGACTCTAGGGTAAGTGGAACCAAAGGAGACATTGTGTCGGGGAACCTATTGAGCTGAGCTTACTTTACCCAGGCGTTTCATGGCAGACTTCTCCCCAGGAGAAGGGATGCAAGAAAAGTATTCTGCGTTGGTGGGGCTTCACTGCATAGGGCAGTACCACTTAACTGATGTTCAGGCCTTCCTGTTCATTTAGTGTACTGCTGATTTGATAAGACTTCATAAACCTGTGCCGTGTTCTTTAGTCTAAAACCTCCCATGGTTCCCTTGTCTCCTATAGGATTCAGTTAAAACACCTTACCCTGGAACTTATTCCGACCCTTCAATTTGACATTCCAGTATTCACTTGGGCAGGAAGGACTTCATTCCACCAAACTGATTAACTTTCGATCTTCTGGGCAAGCATTGCCCTTTCCTGCCTTTTCATGTGCTGTTTCCTCTATCAGCAGTGTGCCTTCGCCCAAACTGAACTTCCCCAGACCCTCCCCTGTGTCGCATCTTGCTTATTGACAGGTGGGCTGTGCTGGGTACTGGGGCTGGGCACAAGGAAGTGTAAGATAAAGCTGCTTGTGCAAAGCAGAGAATTTGGTTGGGGAGAAAACACGAATTGTGTACAATTAAGCAAGAAAGTTAATGGCAATAATAAAATAAAATAAGGCAGTACGTGATTGTGAAGTGATTTATCCAGGCAAAACTTGCTTTGGGAATTTGAAGGAAAACATCGTTTTTGATTAGGAATGCCAAAGATTGCTTTACAGAGATAGGATTTAATCTGAAACTTTCAAAGATCAAATAGATTTTTATGGGAACAGTGTTTTCTGCATGAAAGGCGTGCCATGAGGAATATTAAATTAATGCTCATGTCCAATGAATAAACCGATTTGTGAAGAAGTAGTGAGAGATAATGTTTGAAGGATATTTGGTGGCTCACTGTGTAGGACTTTCATGGCAAGCTAACGAGTAACTCTTTTATCCTGAAAGCAGTTGGGAATTCCGAATTACAGATTCTTGAGCAAGAAAAAGATATGGTCAAAACAGCTTTTTAGGAAGGCATGTCTGAAAGTATCCCAATGGGGGAAGGGACTGGAAGCAGTTAAACCTGTTTGAACACCATTATAGTACTCCAGATCTGAAATAAGTGCCTCTATTTTAACACTTAACCCTTTATATTATAAATAGTCGTTTGCTTATTTATTATTATGAGTAGATTGTGAAGGCCTCCACCTCAGGGGCTCAATCCTCTGTCTTTTTAGCTCCTAGTACACTTTACCTGCAGATGAATATTTGTGCAGCTCATGAATAAGATGAAAAGGTGGACAGGTTACATAGAATCTTATCAGCAGCACTGGTGACAGATTGGAGGAATAGGGAACATTCCTCCAATCTGTCACCATTTTTGAACTGGGGAGGATGACAGTACTATTAACAAAAGCAGAGAAGTTGTTAAAGGGACCCAGTTTTTGAGGGAAGAAGACAGGTTCTACTTAGATATGTTGAGCATCAGGTTACTAGTACACAGCTGGACTGAGGTACAGTTCTGATGGTTAGAAACGAAGTCACATAGAGCAACGTGTGAGAGCCATCTGCGGAATAAAGGAAGTTGGAGCTCTGAGCAGGAATAGGTGATCTACTGTGAGAGCCTGTCAAGAAGAAGCAGAGGGCAGGGTCTGAACCTTGAAGAATCACCAACAGTGGGGCGGTGGGGCGGGGCAGTAGAGAGGAAGAGGAAGTACAAAGGGAATGGTCGGAACTGTAGGAAGAAGGCCCGAGTGGTGTGGTATGGCCGGTGCTCAGGCAGAAAGGTCAACGTGGCGGTCAGTAGTGTCAGTGGTTAAAAAAGCCAAAGGCAGGAAAGACCACTGGATTTGACAACGAGGAGACTTCCGCTGGCCTGGGAAACTACCAGTGCTAGTTCATTCATTAGAGTTGAGGGAAGAGAGTCGGATTTTATAATATTGAGAAAGACAGCAGATGGTATAACAGTGAAGGCTGCAGAGTGTGTCTCTTGCCTAGAGAAATCTGTGGCTGATAGAAGAGAAAAGGTGCCTCTTAAAAATATTGGAGAGACGTGTGTGTATTTTTGGTAGAGGAGAGGGAGCAAGATATGGAACCTACAAAAAAGGAGAATAACTCGGAGAACAAAATCTTTTACAGGTTTGGGGGTAAGGGTGGGTTTAAGGGTGTGCAGACTTAAGCTTTTGAGGGGAGACTGGAGAAACTTATACAGGAGTTAAAGATGCATGCAGAGATTTAGCAACGAAAGGTAAGGAAGATGAAGAATGTAACAGCCATTGTATTCATCTTATGGCATTTCTCTCCCCTAGTCCTGCATGGCATTTAGTTGCTTGTGTACCCACCTGCCATTCCCCTGCTACTCCATCATAGAGATCTGCTCGTAATATTTTGGGATTTTCCAGAGTAGCACTGAATAGGTACTTGATAAATGAATAAATGCTACTCAGATACCCAAAAGTTTGAGAGTCAGCCATTTGCACAATGCAGATTACTGTGTCAGATCCGCTCCTCTGCCTTTTCTCCTACTGTCTCTAGTCTCATGTCTGCAAGTACCATTGAAGGTGCATTGGCAACGTCTGCAGTTTTTATTCAGTAGATTATCATTGGCTTTCCCAAATTCAAGACTAAGAAGGAAAATACTCAACAAATATTTGTTCTCCTTTACATTTTCTAAACTGAATTTAGTGATTTTATTTTATTTCGTTAAGCGTAGTCATTTAACTGATAGAATATTTTATAAAAGAATGTAATGTTGACAAAACCTAAATATTTCTAAGTTTCTAACTGACTATACTGACTATAGTTAAGTATTTGTTATTGATGACTATTATTTGATTCCTAAAATTACACCTAACATCAGCAGAAAGCATATTCAAAAATTAAAATCCCTGTTTCTGGCAATATGGCAGACCAGATATGAAAGATTATACAGAAAATATTAGAAATGTCCTATTAATGAAACAAACATTTTAAACTAAATGGCTAAACTTTCCTCCCGGGAAGAGAAAAAGGGAAGCAACTGAAAATCCAGGTAGCAAATTGTCCTGGTGGCATTTGCTAGTCTCAGAATTCCTGAAGGTTAAGTTTTCATAGCCACAAGATAGGAAACGGGCCTCAGGTCTAAACAAAGTGAGGAATTAGAACTGAAAGCCGCACTCCATTGTTCCCCATAGGACTGGCTCCCTTGATGAGTGAAAATGAAAATAGGAAAAAAATCTGCTCATTGATAAAAAGAAAATTGACAAATCTTACTTATCTTAGTCTGGACTGGTGGGGGTAGTGAGGAGGATAAAAACCCCCTGAGAATCCGTAACCCCAGTTCTGGTAAGATTAAACTAAACTAGCGGGCAGCAGTAATGTCAGAGATAGAAAGGGGGTAATTGGAATTGGAGTGCCCTAAGAGTGTTAAATTATTCAAGAGAAGGCTAGAAATCAGGGTTAGCTTTAGACTTTAAATACGTGTGTTAAAATGTTAACGTGATTAAAAGAATAGAAATAAGAGTGTATAATTTCAAAAGCAGTGGAAGGGAAAATGAATTTTTAAAACCTGATCTGAGAAAAGAAAGAAAATCAGAAAAACAAAGAAAAGTAAATAGAAAACACTGTAAGGTGGTAAAAATAAAATCCAACTGTATCAGAAAGCAGAATATATGAAATTGTTAAAAGGTAAAATTGTCAGACTTTGTTTGTTTGTTTGTTTGTTTGTTTGTTTTAAATGCTGTGAATGAAAGGCACATAAGGACCCAGGAGAGTTAAAAGTAAAAGGTTTGGGAAAAGATTTATCAGACAAATACTAATTTAAAAAAAGCTAGCAAGCCATGAAAATGAGATAAAATGAACTATAACAAGGCATTACTAGGAATCAAGAAGGTCTCTGCATAATGATAAAATGTAGAAATGACTAGAAAGGTAGAGCAATCTTATATGTACCTAATAACGAAGCCTCAAAATTTATAAGGCAAAAATTGACTGAAAATTAGAAATATTAATCTATAATCCTATCTACAAAAATAATAAGGCTACAAAAGATGTAAAAATACAATAAACAATACAAAAACCTTGAATTAATAGACATGTATGGAATCCTGAATCCAACAAGGATATAGTCTACATTAGCATATATAAAATCTTTGTGAAAACTGACAATAGACTGAAGTATAACCAAATCTCAATAAATTTCAAAGTCTGTATCATACAGAAAGCATTTTCTTGATCATAGTTGAACTTAAGTTAGAAATTAGTAACAAAAAATTTAAAAACCTTCACTTTGGAAACTTTTAAACTTATTTATGTATAATTCATTAGCCCAAGGAGAAATAATAATGGAAATTATAAAATACTTAAAACTGAACATTCTGAAAATAGTACCTATCAAAACCTGTAGGATATTACTAAAATAGTTATTAAGTGAAACTTATAGTCTTAATATTTTATATTGAAACAGAAAAAAGCTGAGAATTAATGAAGTAGTTAAATATTTAACTCAACAAGTTAGAAAATGAAAGAATAAACCCAAAGAAAGTTTAGGGAAAGAAATAATGAAGATAACAGTAGATGATAATGAAATGGAAAACAAATAAGTGTAATAAAATCAATAACGCCAAGAATTGTTTCTTAAAAGTTATTTCTCCAATGAAAACAGATAAATACTGTCAAGATCTGTTCAGGAGAAAAGAGAAAGCACAAATAATCGATGTGAGAAATGGAAAACGGGACATCATTACAGAAAATCTGAGACTGGAAAAATAGCAGACCATCATGAAAAACTTTATGGGGATATACTTAAAAATTTTTAAATGTGAGGAAATGGATATTTTGAAGGAAGATGTAATTTATTAAAATTGACTGTAAAAGAAGTAAAATATATAAGGAGGCCTACTACATATAACCTTTCAAGTGATTGAATCAATAGTTTAAAAGCTACTACTGATAATAGTTTAATTTCTCCTAAAGCTTGACTTCTAAAAAAGAATCAGTGCTGCAGCACACTTGAATTAATATTTCTAATCAGTGATAAATTCAGTTTTTCATTGTAAATGAATGAATTGGCATTCTGGTATCGAAATTGAAAAAGAAAACTACCAAGATGCGTGCTGAACCCTAAGCACACCCATTGAATTCATTTTCAGTCCCACACGTGGTCATAGTTCCCTTAAAGCTTTTGCATCTTACATCATTGTTTGGGGCTTTCCTTAGAAAAGAGAAAGTAGTTTTCAGAAATGTTTCTTATAGGGATGTGCAATTAAACACTAAAGGAAATAAAGCCAAATATGTATCTACAGGAAAAGGGAATGAATAAGAAGATATCAAGACTTATACCTGATTAATTTGTTTAAGTGTGCTTCTTAATAAAACCTGGAAATTTGTAAATTTTCAAATAAAATGATACATAGGAGGAAAAACCCTCAGAACTTTTAAACCTAATTACCCATGACACTTATCAAAATCTTAATTACAGCTGAAGATTCAAGTTAATATACGTAAAAGGTGATTGATTAGATGGTGCGCTTTAATTCCACGTGTGAATTAGAGGTAACTAGAAAATTTATTAATAAATTTATTATGTATTAGATTAAACCATATGAAATTATTAATATTTTACCATTTTAACGTACAAAAATGGCAATTCTGTAGATCACGTGTTTGTTAAAGGAGAAAGCAAGGTGTGCAGGCCATGCTGAACTATTTTTAGTTGTTTAGTTCAAATATATTTGTTACTAATTATTATTTTTTATTTTGTTTTAATACTTGCAGACAAGCCAGAATGGGTGTGAAGGTATATAAAAATATTGTGAGGGAAGTAGTTAAAATTGAGAGAATTCTATTTATTAAAATTTGTTTCATTGGAAGATTCAGACAGGATCACCATTACTCAAATCTTACAGTACAAGATGGCGGTGCAGGACGCTGTACTGGATGGAAATACAGCTCAGAACCCCAAACTGGAGAACATGTAATCAAGCACTATGAATTTGTAAATGTATTTATTGGAAATCAAGGAAGTGTTCATGATTAAACCTGGTTTTGTAGAAGTAGATGAGTTGAAATTTGCATTGAAGGTCGCCTAAGATGTGGCAAATGAGTAAAAACCACCAGCGAAGATGGACACTCGGCTGCCCGTGTGGCCGGTTCGACTGCGGCTCCACGTGGGAGAGCGTCGGCGTAAGCTCGGGCCGGGTCTCTCTAGCTTAAGGTCTGTAGGGGAGGTGACCGCGTCAGGAAAGCAGTGTTTTGGGGAGATTGCTCCAGGAATGGGGAGCAGAACAGGTTTAAGCAGAGAGAGACAGGAGTCGGCAAGATCAGTTAGGAAGGTCCTGCCAAAATCTGCATGACAAGATAAAAAGTCCTGTAGGAAGGTAGTGGAAATAGAGTTCAAAATGAAGCCAACAGACCTTTTTATAGAGAGACTTGGTAGTGTTCAGAGGCAGAAGGGGTACAAATCAGCATCACAGGCCCCCCCCCTTTTCTATAACCTCCACTAGTTAGTGATGTCCAGTGTAAACATTATTTGTTTTCACAGTTTCATATGCATAATTGGTCCTCAGTAAATGGTAAATTTCTCCTCTTTGTATTAAGGGCTCAAATATTTTTATGCTTTTAATACTTTCAATACTTACAATTAAAGTCTATTTAAGATAAAACCCAAACTAGTCTTACAAGGCCCTGGCATAATCAAGGACCAAATCTTATTTAAAGATTTTAATGATGGATACTGAAATCATGGTGTAAATAAATCAAAGATTGAACTCACAATTATATATGAAACAAACAAACAATGAGAACATATTATTAAGTCAGTTATAGAAAAAGCTTAGTTAAAGATATTAGAAATCTCTGTAAATTAGAATAAATTATCTTCTCGAGTTGACAAAATATGATTCACCTAAATGAAACTGTGAGATTAAGAAAATCTTATAAATAGCCCTGACCGGTGTGGCTCAGTGGATTGGGTCAATACCTGTGATCCAAAGGGTCTCTGGTTCGATTCCCGGTCGGGCCACATCCCTGGCTGGGGGCATGCAAAAGGCAACCGATGTTTCTCTTCCTGTCTTTCTCCCTCCCTTCCTCTCTCCATAAAAGTAAATAAAATATTTTAAAAAAGAAAATCTTATAAATAACTAAATTGAAATGTTCAAAACAGCCCTTTTATGCTGAGCAGTGCTTTCTTGGTTATTTAGAGATTGTTCTTTGTAAAACATAAAATTGTAATGCTTTTTGTCTAGTTTTTTCTCATAGAATTGGCCTAAGTAGGTAGCTCTTCATTTAGATGTACTGAAGATTACCGAGGAGGATAGAAGGGCAAGGCTTTTGTTAACAATTTTGTTTTTTCCAGTTTTAGAAAAAACAGCCAAATTAAGAGGAAGGTTCGGAGGGATCCCGTACATCCTTGCCCCACCCATGCATAGCCTCCCCCATTAGAACAGTGCCCCCCACTGGACTAGTGCGTTACTGACAGACGGTGAGCTTCCACTGACAATGTCATTAGCACCCAGGCCCGTGGTTCAACACTAGGAATCGTCCTTGATGCCGTACATTCTCTGGGTTTAGACGAATGTGTGACATGTATTCATCATTGCAGTATCATACAGAGGATTTTCACTACCCTGAAAATCCTCTGTGCTTTGCCCGTTCATGTGCAGGTTTATCTTGGAGGGCTCTTTGTCGCGTTTTTATTCAAGGAATCAGTAGTAGATATTCTTTATAGCTTGCTTCCTGTTTTGTTCAAATTTTTTCACCATTGCATTAAGCTAGTAACCTTTCTCCTTCTCTATCCCACTGCCTCACTGAGCTGGAATAGCCTTTTCAGCATCAGCAACCCAGGATTAAAAGTTTTATTTGATGGGCTTTGTTCTCAGTAAATTATTGCTTAAAGAGTATGATTTAATTCTTTTTAAAGTAAAGAATCGTGTGCCTGTTGTTAATGTTCTTTGAGTTATTGTTAGGAGGCATCTCCATGATTACCTGTCTCATCTTTTCCCCATTACAGCCTATTACACAAAACACCAGGGGAACAGCATAGCTCTTGGGGCAATGGAAAGTAGAGGCTCTAGAGCCAGACCATACGCAGGTTCTAGTCCCGACTCTGCCCTGGACCAGCGGGGCACACGTGGGCAGAGCAATGGAACGTCTGCTGTTTTCTTTCTGTAAAATGGGGGCGATGATCCCAATTCCAGAGGGTTGGTACTAGGATTGAAGAGAACGCATATAGCACTCTCAGCTTGTGATCAGGATTCAGAAATAGTCGCTAGGTATTGTAGCTATCCTTGTTATGTTTTCATCATTATTTTTAAGTCCCCTGGTTGTTAGGACTGAGACCCAGAGATTTGCTTTGCACTTGAATCTTAAGATACCATGTAACCCGGCACTGCCCTGAGCCTTTCTGGTCGAGAGTGTCATTCTCACTGAACCTGTTCTCCACCATCCCGTCCAGTGCCGGCATGTGAAGCCCTAAGCGGAAGAATTGGAATAGGTGTGGGTGTTCAGATCCTTGACCAGAGAGAAATCTGTTCCCCTATTACATTAACCAGAAGAAATGTATAATAATAATAATAATAATAATAATAATAGTAATAATAATAATAATAATAATAATAATAAGGAATAAGTTTGTTGAAGTAAAAAAAAGATGGGGAGACTGGATAGCTGTACTTGCTGAGACTCCACCACATTTCTTTACTTACCACCAGTCCGGACATATTGAAGTGAGTGTGTAGGGCGTGCCAACTCGAAAGGGCTGCTCGTCTGAGTGAAGCACTGCCTTCTAAGTGATACAAATCGGACGGATTAGGTGGCTCTGGGGACTCGTATTTCACAGCAGCAGAAGGGTAGTGAGTGTGAGTGCGCAGGCTTTGACGCAGTGAAGGGGACACGGTGGAGAACTTCCCACTGACAGTCAGGGGGGCGGGGTCTGTGAAATGCCCAGGTGCTGCGGTGTCAGCAACTATGGAAGTGTCGCCGGTGTCTTCTCTTTGTTCTTGTCCCATTTCCTTTATAAAATTCTCCTCCTGCACCTTGAAGCTTCATTACCGTTAGGAGTCCCCCAACAAAAAGCATGCAGCTCCATTTCCATGAAGCCTTTTTTCTTTCACATTTCACTATTTGTTATTAAAATCCCTCTTTACTGGAGAGTCACAAACCCATTTCCTGATACTGTTCCTTCCTTCCTGTTCTGCTTCTTAAATGTCTTATGTGCCACCTACAGAAGAAAAATTCTTCTAATTCAGAATTCACAGCATGGAGAGCTGAGTTGTTTGCTTATCTCATTTATTAATAACTGGAACAGTGCCTATTTATTGCGACCATCATTTACACCACAGAAGGGGAAGGAGATGACAGTGAGGTCGGCTCATTCACGACAACGCCGCACACTGACATTTCAGGGACGTGAATGGGCGCACGCACTGTGTAGCGTGCATTCATCCTTCTCAGCATGCCGTGCTAAAATGTTATTGATTTTTAAAAAGGTTTTTGAAGTGAACTAAAAAATTCCCCTTTTAAGAATATTAGAACACATGTCTCCTACCTATAATATCAAAAATATGAAAGAGGCCTGTGAATAATTCTAACTGGCAAAGCATTCACATTCATTCATACTTTATACTTCTGGACAATGGAATTGTCGGGAATTGGTTGAGCTTGCTGTTCACGAGAAACATTCAGGCGTGCGACACAAGCGTGTGCCAAGCCGGCTGCGTCTGTGAACAGGGAATGGTTCTCTGGTCTGTTGTGACGGGAGAGCTTTGCTCCAAGAAGGATATCTTGTTCCTTACATCACTGTCCACCGAATTAGAGCTTTATACATCTCTTCCTATTTTGTTCATCTTTCGTGCTGAACTTTCTGGAATGACTTTCACATCGGTAAAGTCATTCCCTTCTGTTAAATGCGCCCCACTCTTATCCCAGAGAATCGTCATTGTCACTACCGCAGGGCCTGTCCCAGGGATTAAGTAAGAGAGATATTAGGCCCAGTGCTTAGCACAAAACAGACGCTCCGTAGTGGCTAAAATTATCATAAAAAGATTTCCACCCTAGATAGATTATTTACAAAACGGGTATTTAAATAACTCTTATACTACATCGTTTTCTCTTTTAAAAAGTATTTATGAATCGTTTAATCTACCTTTTTAAAAGCGAGTATAACGTGATCTAAAAGTGGTAGATACCAGAATCCATGATGTTGTTAGCCATGTCATTTATGTTCCACATGTGCATGTATGGCATGAGGATGTGTGGACTTCGGATAAATGTGTTTGGTTTGATGCTTATACGTGTTTGGCCGTAATAATGTTGTATAACAGATACGTTTCTCTTGATATTTTCAGAGGGTTTTGAAGCCTAATCCGTCATTTAAACGTTTTTGTATTAGCAAACATATATGATAAACACTTCCCTTTACTCTCTTTCCAAACACGATATTCCAGAATTATCTCAATCACATTTATTATTCAAAATCCTGAGAAGAAAGGAATTAAGAAGGGGCCGGGAAGTGCATTTCCCCAGGTGGTGTCTGTCAGAGTAAAAAGCCGAGTTCTCCGGTGTGGGCCTGCGGACTTGCCGCTGCTTACTGTCCCCACTCGCCGACACGGTCCCTCCGGCCCCCGGCTGCTCTCCCCCTGGCCGCTGGGGTTGGCTTCCCTCTGCCTGCAGAGTCCGCTCCTGAGACAGCCACGGGGCTGGCTGTCTCACCTGCTCCGTGTTGCCGCAAACTCACCTTCTCAGGTCACCCCTGTGCTCCCTGTAGTGGAACGACGCTGCCTCCAGCACCTTAACGCTGTCTCACTTTTCTTCCCGCCCCGAAACACTTTTTGACATTTGCTTCCTGATGAGTGGACCTAAAGGCCACGGACACACTATCAGGTCCTCAGGGCAGAGGTTGGGTTCTGTTTGGTGAGCGGGCACATCCTCTATCAGAAGTGCCTTTGCCCCTCTGATTATCCAGTTGTCGATTTCTTTGCCGCACTTTTCAAAGAAAGAGCATCAACAAAGGGGAAAGTGATGTATTGAGGAAATGACGTCACAGTACTACACTTTGTACTGAGAGAGCCCCTTTCTTCGAAAAGGCTAATTTTGCATCCAGGCATATGAGCTCATTATCTTGTCTTCATCTCTGGTTGGCCTGAATAACCCAGTTTGCTAATGAAGACCGGAGCAGGCGAGGTGGAATGGCTCCCACAGGGCACGCGGGCAGTTCGTTGGTGGAGCTGCTCAGAAAAGCACCCAGTGTTCTCTTTGTTCAGTACATCGTCTGGGTAGGGCCGGACTGGAGGTTATCCCTCATTATGATGCGTTGTCACCTCATCTCAGCTCGTACCCGGTGGCAAAGGAAATGATGAGATAAATTTGAAACTCAACCAGGCTCTTTGAATCTGAAGATGAAAAATGCTATTTTTAGACGGTGAGAAAGTGAACAAAACAGTTTCCGACCTTTATCTACTGAAACAATATGATATGTCTCAGCCTTAGAAAGTGAGCATATTTTAAAATGACTATAATTAAATATTGTGACTAGGAGAGAACATTAATTTTTACAGCAGGTGAAAATAATGCAATAGCATGTAGCAGGAAGGGGGTATGGGAGAAAGCTGTCTAATTTTGACCTACTGGAACCACTATAGATTTTCCGCCACCTCAGCAGAAATGTAACTTTAAGAGCATAGTAGCAGTTTTCCTTCCTGCTTGGAGACTTCCAGTTAAGGTTGCTGGACCAGTTTGATGCGCAGGCCTGCCTGGGACTAACCCAGCAAGTTGTCAGTTCCGCCCTTGCTGAAGCTGCTGCCTTCTTTCAGAGTGGACGTTGATTGGTTCTTGGGGTAGATAGTCTTCTCTCAGCTTTGAAGTAGTTATGAATCTTCTGAGAACCAAAAAACCTGCGTAGTAAAGGGCCTTTTTTTTCTTCTTCTTTGCATTGTTGTGGGGGCTGAGCAAGTCAAGCAGTGCGGACTGATTCCTCTTACATTAGTCTACTTAGCACCTCGTGTCCTTTCTTTTCCCTCCGTGGGGATAATTGTTCTCACTTCTAGAATAATTTAATTTCTTCTTTTGAACCCAATGACACTTAAGCTACATCAGAATTGTGGGCTTTTCTCTTTTTCATAATACAGAACGAGAATCCACATTTAAAACAACAGCAAGCAGTAGTGCATTTGTTAGAGATTGATACGGGGTTGCCTATTTTAGCCCGTATAATTTCCAAATAGTTAAAAGCACTCAAATATATTTACTTAATGAGTATGTGCCTGAAAACTAAAATCAGATGTTTGGAAGAAAGTGAAGAAAGAAGTTTCAGTTTTTGTTCTTAGTGAGAACATTGCAAATCAAAGAAAACTGTTTACTAGACCATTCTTTCCTTGCTAAGGGAACTTCTTTTTCTCCTAGTTTTGTTTCTCCATCAATTATTCAGAGATTAAAAACATATTTTATTGTAACAGTCTCCCATACTTTCTAATTAGAGGTAATTGTCAGAGGGAGGATGAGGCTGTCCTCACCTCCCCCAGCACCTGTGCTCACCTGCCCGCCCCCCCCACCCCCTGTACAACTTGCCCGACTGGGATACTCACTCTTCAGTGTCAGGTGCCCGATGTCTGAAGGTCTGGTTCAGTGTGTTCGATGAACTGATGTGTTTAAATTCAGTGCTTTGTGTCATTCCGGTGAATTTTAGCCACTTATACTGCCATTTTTTTAGAAATGTGCACTAAATCCTATGTACCTAATTCTGAAAATGACTCTGTACATTAAGGCTCATTTAACCAACCGCTGATGGTTGGCAAGAAGTCGAGATTTACAGTTAGTTATCGGTCATGATTTCAAAGCACAGTTAGAGTGTGGACCTTTCCTGTACTGCAGGCTTGTAAGACACTGTGTTGCCAGCTTCTCAGTCATTAGGAATGTTGGCTTATGTCTCACTAGTCAAGATGTCACAGCGAAGATGTTTAGTCAGGGAACGCAAATCAGTCTCTAAGAGGCAAAGATAGGAAGAGGGTAAGCACTTCCAGTTGGAGAGCCGTAGGAGGGACTGGCTTGTGTGCATTGCTGGGTCTGTGTAAAATGGTGTCCTTTTGGCACTGACTGACTGTAAATTTCAGTAAGTGTTTTTTTCTGCTGCAGATCAGTGCAATACAGTGAAATTTTCTGTAACTGGGGGGGCGGCAGTGGTTGGGCGTCTGCTAATAGCCTGAAAATAACTAATGAGGATGTGCAGTGGGAGCGATTGATTGAATAGCTGCAGTCGTGTGTGTTTCTTTCTCGCTTACTCTCTCTGCAAGCTGTAGAGAGGGAGGGGGGAGAGCAAGACACAGGGAGGGAGCGGGAGAAAAAAAAACGGTTTCTCTTAAGTGGAAGTAGCACGGATCCCAGGGGCCAGGAGGCCAGAAATGGAAGTTTAAGCTGCATCTGTCTTTTAAAGGGAGAACAGCGGGAAGCAAAATGTCAGTCTCCGGAGTCACGATTTACTCCTGATTTTTTTAAGATCTGGAAGATAACACAGAACACTTTTTTTAGGATGTGTTTTGTTTTTCCTTGTCCATGTTGAGATTATCTAATGTTATCTGAGAAGCTGGATTCCTATATGTCTGTCAGTTGAAGTGGAGATGGGAAGCAGTTGTGACAAAGGTATAATTATGTATCTATCTATCATCTGTGTGTGCTTGTGTATGTGCATATATATGCATATATCTATCACTCTTTGAAGAAAATGTAACCTTAATGTAGTGTATAGTCATTAAATGTGAGATTATCACATTATGTGCAAAATCTGAAGCTTGTTAAGTAGTTTGAACAGATTTAGGATTCCAGGGTAAGATCCTAATAAGGTCATATTGCCAGAACAAGGAGAAGCTGATCTATTTTTGTATCTGCATAGGCATATATGTTATTTTTTCCTGGCAGCAGCTTTCAGTCTTTGCATAGCCCTTTGGTTTGCAGTCTGGTGAATCATTTTATCTGCACGGAGCTGAACCTTGACCTTTGTGCAAGTACCATCAAATCATGAGCAGCACTAGACTATGTTTTGTTCACAAGAATATCAAAAATTTCTATTAACTCCTATATTGCTGACAAATAGAGAAGTAGATCCATACCCTGTGAGAGGCAAATATTAAGTGAACTTAGAGATATTAAACTTAGCTCAGAGGAAATTAATTTTTATATGTGAACAGATAAGACATAAGCTGTCACCCTACAGCACATTCTTAACTGTGACCATCTTCTAGTGTCTTGATAGGTCAAATGTCACAGAGATAAAGAGAGAAATGATGTGGATATAGAATGTAATGTACCTTTAAAGCAAACTGATTTTTTATGAGGGGGAAAAAGACCAATAATTTTGCAATGTAGTAAAATCTTTGGAATGTGGGATTCTTAATGATGTCTATCTCTTCCTTTCCAGAGGTGCCAGCAGAAAGGTCCCCCCGCAGACGGAGCATCTCAGGGACCAGCACATCAGAGAAGCCCAGTTCCATGGACACTGCATATACCTCACCCTTCAAAGTACCAGTAAGTGTTTCTCTTCTCCAAGAGTATACTTTACTTTTTTCCTTTCTTCTTAGAGTTCGAGAGAGTTACTATAACCAGTTTGTTCCTCAAGAATTTCTTTATAATACTTAGGTTGAAGGACCAAGTTATCAACTTCTGTAGATCGATTAACTGTGGCTGATGTTCACTACCCTCAGTGTAAGGTTCATTACGTTGTAGGGAATTTTATTTTTGCTGTGGGTTACTTCCAACCTACTGGGTCCAGCAGAAGTAAGGCCTCTGTGAGTGTGGTTGGTCAGGTAATAATATGGGTGTAATAATTTATAGTTTTCATTTGAACATATCACCTAAAATGTCCTGTGGTTTGCTTGAGTGTGATATTGTTATGTTACAGAATTGCATGCTTATGATTTTATAATAAAAGTTTGTAATAAAAACAGAGGTGTTATTTGTGCCAGACCCTATGTATAAGTGAATACATGAAAGTCAAATTCCTCTGAACTATACAATGCAAATCTTTGCAGGATGACCTTTTACCAAGTTACCTGCCAAAACCTGTCGTAGTTCTATAAAGGTGCTGATGAGAATTTTTTTCTTTCTTTTCTTTTTTCTTTTTTTTTAAGGGATGGGGTATGATTTTTTTTTTTAATTTTCCAGAGCTAGAACATAAGTAGAGAATGATGAGACTCATAAAGTTGCAAAGCATATCATCCGAGAACTTAAACAATTGTGAGTTCTAATCATGAAGTCTCCCCGTGTTTTGCCTAAGTCACCTTTAAATGACCCTTTAAGTGCTTAAGAAATACCTTGACAGAAATACTCCCATTTAAAATACTCCTTAAACTGACGAGGTAGTATTGAGAATCAGTGTTAAATTCAGATGGTGCTGCGGTGGCAAGTCTCCAAGGGATCAGCTCGGCTGACCACCGGTTGCAGGCCTAGAATGGACCGCTTGATAGAACTCTGAGAAACCATATCTTAACTCATTCACTTTCTTCATTTATTGAGCAAGAAATACAGTTACATCCAGTCATACTATTAAAGTTCATTGTGTTTAAACTTGACAAGAGTGACCTGCGTAAAGTTGGTCATTATTATAGATACAATGGGAATCCATATAAAATAGAAATAGATTTTTCTGTGTAAATAAAGAGATTTTTTGTTTTAATTCGGCCAAGTTAATATCTTATATTCTTTCTTTGTGCACTGTTGCAGTGCTGGGGTTTTTTGAGTTGGGATGACCTTTTACGTAGAACCGGTATTTTGAGACACATGAGTAGGCATTCATTAGTAAGTTAACTTAAATGATGTTTCGTTAGGGATTAACCCTCAGGAGCAAGACTTCCCCTTATTGTGTCTTAGGACCTTATAGTTTGTGGATAATTGTTACTGTGCCTTTTCAAATTTTAACAAGTTTTTTCCATTTTTAAAATCACAAGCAAATGTTGGATTAATATTCTAACCCAATTATAACAGGAATTTTAAAATAGTAGATTTCATGCCTTTTACTAAACTTCTCTGTTCCCTAGGCATAGCTACCTATTCTTTAAAACTTTTTAATGAATGAAGAAAGCATTTTTTCCTCTTCCTTGTCCTTGTTTTCCTGATGAAACAGAGATCAAATATACTGAAAATAACTATCTACATACAGAGTTTGGCAAAAAGGGATTGAACTAGAATTTGAAGTTTTCATACCAACATGCTGGAATAGAGTGGTGAATGCTTAAAAAAAAATTTTAAGTCAGTATCTGAAGAATATCTTTCTGAAATATGGTAGCATTGAAGTACTTCTAACTTTAGCCTGAAGTTCATGGCTGGGCTTTAAAGATTTAAATTAATTATGAACAACAATTTTTATTTATAATTAAGCGATAAGTTGATGGGTAATCTAAGGTTTACCTTCATACTGAGACTGACTAATCTTGAGTACAAGTAGTCCGCTGGCTCAGTGGTGAGTCTCCCGACAACCTCAGCGCCTCCCGGAGGGCAGGACGGGGCCTTTGCCTAGCCAGTCGCAGTCACCGGGCCGTGTACTTCGCTCTAGGGGGACTTAACCCTCCGCGAGCCCTCGCCTAGACAGTCGTTTGGAAAATAACCATCAGAACACACTGGTTGCAGAGCCATAAAAAACAGTCCGAGTCCATTTAGGGTAAAGGCAAAGAGCTTTACATTCATCAATAGTCCTTAATGGTACCGTTGTATTACAGGATGGACGGCGCACAGCGCAGTCATCGACGTTGGTAATAATGCTCCTGAATCATCAAGAAGAAGTGAGGTTATATTTGGTGTTCTGGGCTTTTTAAAAAAGTGGAACTGTACAACATTGCATAATATACATCCAGTGAGAGTATTTAAATCTTGAAGATGTGTGATGCTTAAAAAAACTTAACAGAAAAATCTGGTTTGTGAAGTACCTCGTTCCTTGGTAATGCTGGATAAATAATTTATATTCTTCTGAGAGAAACCATAACATGCTGGCTAAATGAGGCACTGCAGGCTTGGATGTCTGTGGAAGTGCACTGTGTTGTTTTTAGTTTACACATAACGCCAATAGCTAATGTGACTTCCATGTGTTGCCAATAAGAAGTGTGTGTATTTTTTAGATCAACACAAATTAATTTTTTGTAATTAATATCCAAATGGACTCTCTGAATCCAGAAAAGCAGTATAAAAAGGAACCAAACTCTGAGATACTTAACTTTAGGTTACTTACACAGCATCACAAAGATGGCCATCTCCCTGTTACCGTGATGAACGGGCAGAAGTGAGATTTAAGCACAGGTACTTGTGGTCCCAGGTAGGGTTCGAGTGTCCTTACTGTGGTGAACAGCAGGTTCAGTGCTCATCGGCTGCACCCGAAAGGGAGCCAGTAGTAGGCTCCCCGCAGCGGCCTGTTCTTGCTGGCGGCGTTTTCACGCTCACCCGGAGCAGAGCAGATGACGTACGTAGATCTTAGCAAGCCTCGACTGAAATTACCGACACACTTGCTGAATGCTTACTTTGGGCAAAGTGTTGGTGATTCACCGATTATACTTTCCTGGCGCTGTGCTTGGTGCTAGGGAACAGAAATGAACCCAGAATTTTCCACTCCCAGGGAACTTACAGTCTAGTAGCAAGAGACGGAAAAGGGCCAGATTCGTAGGGAGGCAGATACGGAGGAGGCAGTCACGCGGGTTTTTAACAACGTGCCGTGTGTGCTAAGGCTTTGCCGTGAGCCGGTGTTTGAGCTGAGTTTCAGAGGCTGAATGAAAGTGATTGACCAGGGAGGAAGAGTATTCCAGGCCCAGGGAACAGCGTTTTGGGAAGGCACACTTCATAAGGTAACCAGTGCTGTCAGGGAACATGGGAAGGGTTCAGTGGGGCGAGAATAGAAAAGCATTTAGGCAAAAATGGCGAGAGAGAGGCCTGGGAATGTGACTTAGGACGAGGCTGCGAGTGGGTTTGCTTGTCGAGCTTACCTAAATGTTGCTGGCTGCTAAAGCATTAGAGATTTGTTTATTGAAATACTTGTCTTGGCCCATAAAGCTAAACCAAGTTGTATAAATATTGTGAAGTATTGGTAAATTGCTTGCGTCTTTCCCGAGTGACTCTTCTTCCTCTTGCCAGCACTCAGAGTGGTGGTAAGGGACCGCCATTCAGTAGAGGGCCAGCCCAGCCCCCTCCTCACAGCTGACAGCACTAGAGTAGAGGTCAGCTTCAAGGAGACCCAGGGGAGGCCATCCTGCTGACCAGTCATTCCTGGGTGAGGCGGAAAGGGGCCACGGTGAGTTACCGGAGCAGTGAGCCCCCCGCAGGGGGGTTGGAATATTTGTGTAGCCTCCTCATTCCCCCAAATTCTTATTCTGAAAACTGTAAAATGGATAACCAGTATAGCAAGATGGCTTAGACTCTTACTTAGTCTAAGCTGTCTTTATGCAAGTGGTAGACAGCAGAGTCAATAAGTTGAAAAATAAGGACATGAGAAATGAAAGAGGGAACTTGTATAGACGCTGAACCTATAGGTTAAGGCAATGATCTGATTTTTAGGAACATTTAAATGCATTTGCACTTTAATCATCCATAAGAAAAAGCAGCGATTTGCGTGATAGCTCTTCTGCTCTTCCTCCCTCTCACCCCATATGTCTTTACCTTAATTCCTATTGTAATTACAGTTGACCCTTGACCAGTGCTGGGGTTAGGAGCATGGGCTGCCCCAACAGTTGAAAATCTGTGTGTATCTGAAGTCAGCGCTGTGTGTACACAATTTCCAAACTGTGGATTAAAGATAGTATTTGCTTGTGGGTCCGTGTCCCTCGTTAGACAATGAATATCTCATCTTTGCCGCTGCCCCAGTGCCTAATACGGTACCTTGCACACAGCAGACACCTAACCGGTAATTGCAAGTGAGTGAAATATGCATGAGTTATTGAAGGACCAGAAGAGAGTATCTCTTATACTTAGTCTCTTGATATTTACTGGTGAGGCCTCCAGTCCAATACATTACTAACCCATTTGATAACCACTAAGGGATCATCTGGAATAAGCGAGTGTTCCTGTGCAGAATAGTTACCTTTTTCCCTCAATAAAGAGAGATTTGAAGCTGTATGTGGAATTCAGGGCTATGGAATTTTCTGTATACAGTATATACCGTGTCTACTTATATTGGGAAGTGAAACGAGGGAGACTTTAATTGATGATTTGTGTCTGTGACTCTGACCCATTCAGGTGTCTTACATTGTATAAGCTCTCAGTGTTTCTGCAGGTCTGAGTTTGGACTGTCAGATTCCTCAAGAACAGTTTTAGTCATTTGAATAGTTTTTGCCTCTTTTTAAAGATCCTATTTTTCACTTTTTCTTTACCATCCTAGTAGACTTTTTACCTTTGTCACATATGTGTCTTCCTTTAAATAAGGTGTCCATTCTATGTTTTATACATGGTCAAAAGTACATTTAAATATTACAGGAGTTATTAGGAAGAAACGAGTAAATAATGAAAAGTTATTTAGGTGCCTATAATTCAGTTCAGAAAGGGGAAATGATCACGTCTTGTCATCGCGTGTGTCTGTTGCACACTGCCTTCATTTTCGGAACAGCTCCCTTCCTTAACATCCTACGTATAAAGTGACTATTGACATTTACGATTCTTGTGTCGCTTCTCCTTCGACGGTGCCGTCACTTTAGCTTTGGCCGAGAGAAGGCGGGCAGTGTTCTGGGCCGGGCGCTCGGCTCAGTGTCCTCGTCCCCGTCACACAAAGGTCTGAGCCGGCCTTTCATGCGGACGGAACACAATGCAGTCGCAGCTGCTCCGTTTGTGTGAGCTTCGAGCTTGGCTCTGAAGGAACTCAGGCACTGAAATATGTGCCAGGACAACCAGAAAGCATAGTCGAATGGGAGCAGTAGCTGACTCTTTCTGTGTGACCCTCATTGTGTTCTTGTCACAGTGGCACCTGAGCGTTCCCAGGCAGCTCCATGCACCGGGTACAAAAGACTGGCAAGAGGGGAAGCCTTTCTGTAGGTTTTAGAAGGAAATGAAGCTTGGGAATAATACATGTCGACTAAGTTAAATTCCTGTGTAAGAAGAAATGTTACATCCTTTCTCGAGTCTCGAGATTTCAGGCTCAGTTTGTATTGGTGTATTTTGAATAGAACTGTCAGTAAGATCGATAAAATCCTTCATAAGATCTTTGTTTTTCCATGTTAAAAAAAAAAGAGACAGAAAGCTTTATGCTCACTTCATAAAGACCAGAAACTGTTGGTTGTCCAAACCAGTGGTTTTCAACTCTGGCTGCACCTAAAAAATCACCTAAGGAACACCCAAAACAGTACCAATGTCTACGCCTCATACCAGTTAAAGGAACGTCTCTGGACTGCAACCTAATCTTCTACATTCTTAAAAAACTTCCCAGAAGATTGTAACATGCGCCCACGGTTTGGAACTGTTTGTCAGAATGATTGATTGAAACATGGGAAACTCATTTCAGTCTGTCTTCGCCCTGGACACCAACGCTTCCTTTTGTACCTTCAGGTCTGGTATTTTCTCACTGGCCCGAGGCCGCCCACAGCCAGACCACCGTGGGTGTACCTTCCGCGTGTTTGCCGCAGTCAGCCAGGCGGCCCTTTACAGAACACGTGTCCACACTTCCACAGCACCTGTTTTACTGTGGCTCGGTGACCTGCTCAGGACTCTCAGCCTCGGGGGGGAAGTAACCAATTTGAATTCATAGCACCCAGGCTACTTAGGCACTATTTTAACTTTTGTATTCTCAGTGCGTGCCTGGACCCTTAGGGTTCTACCCTCTGCAGCTTAAATAAATATGCCATGTCCGTCTTTCTTCCTTCTCTTCGCTGACCATCAACACGGAGCGAAAATCCATTAATAGGATCACCCTGCAGTGCCCCCTCCTTTAATAAAGGGCATATTTACATTCATATATGTATGAATATACAATATGTGAATATATATTCATATTTATGTCTACCACAATATTACTACCAGGGGTAAAAATAATGTAATAAACATAGGGATGTCAGAAAAGAAAAATTATAGTCTGAAGGTATTAAATGTTAACTATACCCTTAAATCATTTTGTAATCAGAGTGGGTATATTTTAAAATCTCTTCATGATAAACATCCTAGAAAATATAAAACTTGGAGCAGAGAAAAAAGAAATAAGGTTAGGTACGACCTTTTAGGGGTAAAAAGGAGATGCCAAATACCTGGCGGAAAAGGGGGCAGGGTGGTAGGGAGCAGTGCCGCGCCTGACCTTGAAACCAGCCAAGGTCGGCGGAACCCTCCGCGGTCTGTGGATGTTCCTAGAAGTGGGCTTGCAGCCTCCACTGGCAGAGACCCCAGCGTGCCCTGCCCTGGAGACGGGGCTGCGTGAGGGAGACGACAGGATGAGCTCGCTGATGGCTCATTCCTGGGGTTCTGTACTAAGAGCTCCTCTTCCTCAAAGTGCGTGTATTTTTCTTCTGCTTTACCATTTAAGGAGGCTTAACTCCTTTCATTTCACAATTAGAGATAAACGTTTTGAAGGGATAATGCCCGCTTAAGGGAACATGTAATTAGCCACTAAGTATAACTGATATTAGGTGCTTTTCTCTTTCACAGAATTTAGGAAGCTAGATAGATAGAAAGGAAGCCTTGCCAACTTCTTGATTTTGCCAGGATTAGCTGTGCGGAAAGGTGCACATCTCAGCTCCACCTGTGCTCAGCAAGGTACAGGCATCGCTGGTGGGTAGTAGTGCCCCCGAGGTCCCTTCCCACCGTCGTGCACTTTAATTCTATCACCAGCGCCAGTGCCATTCCACTGGATTTTTAAACACTTTATTTGTTTTATATTAAACATCTACGAATTTCATTTTAAATGAACTTCATTCCAAGTAGCCTATTTAATTAAGAAAGCAGTATAATTTTTTTTGTCAGACTGTTGAATAGGTATTAAAAGGCCCCAAAAGGATTTGAATAGACATTTCTCCAGAGAAGATATGCAAATGGCCAGTCAAGACATGGGAAGGTGCTCAACGTCATGAGTCATTAGGGAAACGCAAAGACAGTGCGATGCCACTTTGTACACACTAGGGTGGCTGTGATCAAAACGGGAGACGATAGTAAGTGTGGACAAGGCTGTGGAGAAATTGGAGCCCTTACACCTTGCTGGAGAGGATGTAAAATGGTGCAGACACTTGGAAAAACAGTTTGGCAGTCCCTCAAAAGGTTAAACAGAAGCACGTGACTTAGCAATTCTAATTCTAGGAATATATACAAGAAAATTGAAAACAATTATGCACACAAAATCTTGTACGTGAATGTTCAGAGCACCGTTATTTGTAACAGCCAAAAAGTAGACATGACCCCAAGTGCCATCAGCTGAAGAAAGATGCGTCGAGTGTGGTCTGCCCACACCGTGGTGTATTATTCCCCCATAAAAAGAGCGGAGTGCTGGTACCTGCTCCCACATGGGTGGATCTCGAAAATCCTATGCTAAAGGAATGAAGGCTACATATGATAGGATTCTATTTATATGAAATGTCCAGAATGGGAAAATTCCTAGAGAAAGAAAATAAACGGTCGCCTGTTGTGTCCATTAAAGAAACTGCTTGCCCTTTTTGATTCTGTCCACCTCTGCCTCCGCATTCTTGTAAGATGTGTCCTGCGGGGGCCAGTTTAATGGGCTGATGCTGAGACTTTTCACATTAGAAGGGTTTTGCAGTACTGCACGGGAGTGAAAGCAGTGATCGGCACATCAGGAAACAGAAAGCAGTGTCGTTCCGGAGAATCCTCTAAACAGGCCTCTGTATTCTACTAACACCTCGTTCTGATGTCCCACAGTAATTTCTCTTCAGCTCACCCCACACTGCATTCACTTATGTTTCCCCCAAAACTCTTTTCCCCCTGAATTTCTAACTTTGTAGTGCTATAATTTCTTCATTCCCCAGAGCCAAAAACCCACGAGCCATAGTATTCTCTTCTCTTTCCTCCCAAATCAGTCATCAGGTCTTTGTCCCTCTTCAGGTTCATTCACCCCGCCCCACTGCCACCCACAGACTTCGGGGGTCACTTGCCATTCTTGCCCTGCACCAGCCCCAGGCCCGGCTTCACAAGCTTGAGGCCCTGTGCCACGGGCTTCACACTCCACAGCTGCCGTCTCATGGTTCCCAGTGATTCGTTTCTGGGTTTGTGTTTTGTGAGTGAAGCCCAACAGGGCAGTGGGCATGTGCAGGGACTTGGAGTGGGCACAGTCCCCACTCCCGCTGCCTCCCTGGGATGGAATTCGCACTGCCCGCCTCCATGCTCGGGAGCCCCAGCCAGCCTCCCCCTCTGCCTCACCCAGCCACGGCCGTGGCGTCTCATCGCAGGAGAAGGGGTTAGCAGAGTCCTCCTTGCCCCTCCCTGTCAGTTTCATTGGTGTCTGGCAGGTGACCAGAGACCACAGCTCAGTTGGGGCAAGCCTCCTGCCCATCCCTAACCCAAGTACCTAGGGAGAGGCAGTGACAGCCGTGGAAAGGGAAAGGCCTGGCAGGACTTCCCTGCCCCCGGCCAGGGCATGGCAGGTGGGTATGGTGGCTGAGGAGAGGCAGCCTGGCAGCCAGGGGGCCACCCACACACTGAGTCATGGGCTGTGGGGCCCAAATGGGAAGGTCTGCACTTGCCCTGTGCCCGAGGGAGCATGACCTGAAATAGCAAATTAAAAACACCATGGCAAACGGAGAGACTGCTGAAGAAAGGAAAAAGTCTTCTGTGTTAGTACCCTTAATGAAACTCTTCTCCTTTTCGAATGAGGGCCCTTGTATTTTGCACTGAGTCCTTCCAAATAGTTAGCTGGTCCTATCTAGTAGAAAAAAGACCGTAGCCCATCTCCTGGCCTCCACTTCCCCCTCACCCACTTCAGCCTCCACACTGCTGCCGGAGCGGTCTCTTTAAAGTCTCAACCCCATCATCGCTGACTCTCCCTGCTTAAAGTCCTTCAGTAGCTCTCTGGCCCCACACCCATGCACAGGACCCAGCTTTGTACTTGCCTGGCTTTCTCCTCCCTCTCTCCCCCTTCCCCTCATTTGAATGTCTTCAGACAGATCGAGCTTTGCCTTTAGAAAGCATCCATCACCTGCTGAAAGCTTTTGCTTTTAACTGCTATTTTACAGGATGAGAAAAACCAAAATTAACTTAGCCCAGAGAACCTTTCATTGTCTACTTTTGGCTTCCCCTCAAGTCTCATTTCGCAATGCCCAACATCGCCATCCCCACCAGATTTCTAACCCCCCAGCCTTGGAGTTCTCCATCTTTACCAAACTTAAAGAGTTCCCCAGTGCCTAGAAAGACCACCACCTACGCTTCCTAAGTGTATTTTTATCCCTTAAAACTCAGCTCCAGTTTCTGTCCACCCCTTGGAGACCACATTAGCCTTAACCTTCTCTGTCCTTCCATAGGACTGTGCATTACAGGGCTAATACTTTTGTATTATAATGTCACTATTTGTCTAGTTGCCTCCCTGGTCTGTGATGTTCTAGTTGACGGCCTCCAGAATGGGATGTGCAAACCTCAGAGGGTGCACAGCACCATCCATAGTAGTATTCCCGATACCAACCTTTTTGTTGCAGAAAAAAATAGTAAATGTTTGATTTTTTTAATTCATCTTTTAAAATTTTTATGTTATCAAATCTTTTATAGTCATACATCAAAACATTCTTGTATTTTATAGGTAAACAGTTTTAGGAATGCATACCAACAACATTTCACTCATTTGATACATGGTCAGTATGATTTAGAAGCCACTCTTCTAGAAGATCGGTATTACTGAATATCTTATTCCTCTTATAACGCCAGCACTAATTTTTCTTCTTTTTTCTAGTCTGTCCATCAAAACTTGTTATATGGTGGCATTTGTGACCCCCAGGTGTGCGCATGGCAAAGACATTGACCTCGTGCGGCACCGCATCGTCGTCATGAGTTGATGGTTTTAAATTTCTCAACACTGTGCACTTTTTTAAGGGTCTGCATTAATCTGGTAGGTGAAATAGGATTAAGGGTGGAATGGAGTGAGCAGGAGGAAATAACTTGCCTTCTGCGGAATCCCTGAGAGATTAGGGACTGAAAGAACGACTCCCAGGAGCTGGCGTTTGTCTCCCACTCACGGAGTAATCGAGCGTGTGGGGAGGGACGTGGTCTGCCTCTCGAGTCTTTAAAAGTCAGGTTTTTAACAGGCTACACGAGACAGCAGAAGTGAAGGTCAAAGCCCGACAGAACTGCCCTGCACTCCCTGGGCTCCTCTCTTCTGCGCCCAGGAGACCCCTGTCTCTCAGGAGCGCCTCTCCGTCTCAGTCTAGGGCCTGGATCGCCTGCCTCTTTCATTCTGCCTGGGTATCAGTACAAGGATTTCATATTTTAGCGTTTAAGAATTTGTACTTCAGACCCTGGCTGGTGTGGCTCAGTGGATTGAGTACCGGTCTGGGAACCAAAGGGTCGCCAGTTCGATTCCCAGTCAGGGCACATGCCTGGGTTGCAGGCCAGGTCCCCAGTGGGGGGCACACGAGAGGCAACCACACATTGATGTTTCTTTCTCTCTCTTTCTCCCTCCCTTCCACTTTGTCTAAAAATAAATAAAATCTTTTTTAAAAAAAAGAATTTGTACTTAGAACAAGCAAAGAAGTGGTCAACCTTTTTTTTAATGTGTGTTCCCCTAGCATCTCACTTGTGTGACAAAGAGCAAATTGTTCGGCCTTCTCCAAGGCCCCCAGTGCCTTTCCTACGATAATAAAACACTACACAAGTATTCTAAGATCCTTGGAGTTTTGCAGATATAAAGGCACTGTATATTAAGGACTGGTTTGTTAGTATTTTGGGTCCTAAAGTTATCATGGAAAAATGTTTGCATGATTAGAAAGAGTGTAATTAGGAAATAGCCTTGAGAAATTATAAAAAATATACCTAATAAAATCTTTTCCATGATAGGCATTAGTGAACAGTAATTATATTGTTCTACTTTGTACCTTTTGCTCACCACCATTTTCATAATATGGGTTTTAGGTGCATTCTGATTCATGAGAAGCAGAAAGAATTTTATTTTTTCAAATAATGCACAGGCTCCAAAGCATACCTCCATCTGTGGTGCTGTTATTCTTAGAGACCTCAAAATGAGAGACAGGAAACTTCAATTAAATGTACCTGGCTCACCTCCCCTGACAGTGAAAAGAAACGTCGTCCACGCGGTGCTCTTACCAGGTGCTTTTTCAGGCTGCTGTGAAGGCCTTGGGGAGGTGGACGGCCAGGGGACTAATAGACCTCACGCTGGGCGGATGTTCTCTCTCTTAGTTTTGACCCATCGTTTCTCATTATTTTGTCCCTTAAAATCATCTTCCATAATATCCATATCTGAACTCCAGCAGTCTCTGCCAGTCATAAGAAAATCGACTTCCACCTCATTAGCAGGGACTGAAGTGGGCTACAAAAGTGAATATTCCCGATACCAAACTTTTCCTCTTTAAACACAAGATTTGGTTCTAGCTAAATAATTTTGACATCTTCCCCTCAGAAACATTAGATATTTCCCCTATTTTGAGTGGGTTGGACTTTTCTTAATAATTCAGGGGAATCATTTGAGCATTCTGCACACGTATGTGTATGTATACACAAGTTCCCACTTAGGTGCTAAGCAGCGAAGAAACACAGAGTGAGGTCGACCGTGTTTGCCTTCAGGGGGTAAGACTCGGCAGGGGATGGAAAGTGGGAGCAGAACTGGTGATGGGTCCAGACAGGAGGAGACAGTAGGGCAGACAAAAGGGTCCTAGGTAACGAGAAGCTGGAGACTGACTTCTGTTACAGAAATGGAGAACGGTTTCCTGAGGAGCTGTACTCGAAGCAAAAAGTACAGGCACAACTGCACAGCCATTTGGATGAAAGAAAAATTAGATGTGGGTGCATCACACTTCACACGAAAGTAAACTCAAAGTGGATTAGGGATCTCAGTGTGAAGGGTAAATAAACCATACAACTACTAGACGAAAGCATAGATGAATTCCTCTTTCATCTTATGTAGAAAAACACTTTCTGTAAGGGTGGCTGAAAAGCCAGAAGCAAAAAATGACTTTTAAAAATTGCGTGGCAAAAAACATCCTCACAAAGTTTAATGGCAGTGGGCTAACTGGGATAAAATAGTCACAACACAGGAAGAATTATTAAAAACTGGTAAATATCCAAAAACCCAACAGGAAAATTGAAAATAAAAAAAGATATGGACAGGTAATTCTCAAAAACTGTAAAAATTGTCTTGAACGTGCACAAATAATGTTCAAATTCATATTCAGAGAAATGCAAATTAAAACAGTACCGAGATACTCGTTCACCCTTTGGACCAGCAGGCACTCTACATTATGACAGCAGATGCGGGTGGCGAGGCCGTGGGGGACAGGCACCGCCACGCAGTGCCGGTCAGCACGCACGCTGGGACAGCCCTTGCTCTGGAGGGGATGCCGGCAAAGCTGCAGCGCACTTTCCTGCTGACGCAGCCATCCCCTTTCCAGCCGTCTTCCCTGAAGATACACCTCCGTCGGCAGGAAAATTCACACGCACAAGGTATTCCTTGCAGCCCTGTTTGTAATTGCAAAATACTGAAAACAACCTAAATGCCCACTCATAAGAAAGTAATTACATAAGCTCTGTGTGCAAGGTTAAACAGTGCCCACATATATGTCGATTTAAGCCAAACTGACTCCATCTGGTGTCCCTCTGACCTCACTCGTCTCAGCCTGCACAGAGCCGCAGAGGTCATGGTCAGCTGTGTTCTGTAAGCTTACAGGATGGAACCAAAGAGATTCCTGTCAGAACACAGACAAGATGGCATGATGGCATAGCAACCGAGATAAATATCAAACTGCGTGTTGGCATTGATGCTGAGCGATTGTCCATCGTAAGACCACCAGGAGGTGCGGTTCGTGGCTGGTGCTGCGTTGTCTTTTCCTTTGTCTTGTCAGTTAGTAGTTCAGCTCCTCTATCAAATACAGATGTAACCACTGTCCGGGAACAGGGAATATAGTCTGTACAGAGTGCTGGGCCGTCTGTCCGCGCCGACCGTCTCCCTGTACGTCAGTCAGCCCACGGTAAATTTTGTTAGAATTCATGGAGTTGCCTGCTTTGTCCTTCCGTCTTAAGAGACCTCCTTCTCGGTTCGGTGGTCACTGTACCTTCGCCCGGTCTCAGGTGCCCAGATGCTGATTCACGGAATCCGTGAATACGCTCTCTTACAAGGCGAGTGACTCTTGCAGGTGTGATTGAGGCTAGAAACCTGAAGGTAGGAAGAGAACCCTAGATTATCCCAGTGGGTCCAGTCTAATCACATGAGGCTTTAAAAACTGAGAACCTTTCCATGGGTGGCCTTTTGAAGGAAGAGTCAGGGAACAGAGTCTCCCCTAGAACCTTCACCAAGCAAGGCCGCCGGGCTGGCCCCTTGATTTCAGCCCGGGGAGAGCTGTGCTGGACTTCTGATGTGCAGACCAGCAAGAACACGTCCAGTTTCAGCCCCCCTCCTTGTGGTGATTTGTTACAGCAGCAGTAAAAACTAACACAGTGGGAAAACTGGTGAGATTATAAGTTAGGGCTGTAACTTCGGTCCGTATGTACCTGTGTTAATTTCCTAGTTTTCCTAATTACACTGCAGTGATGTAAGGTGTTAACACTAGGGAACTAGGCAACAGAAAACTCTGTGCTATTTTTTCAAATTTGCTATAAATCAAAAGTTATTTCAAAATTATTTCAGGAAAAAATCAGGGATCCCCTCCTTCCCAAGATCCCTGCCCCACTTTACCTCATGAGCATCTTATCCTTGTAAAAGGTTGCCATTTCTTCCATGCTATTTGTTTGTGACTTCCCTACCAAACTTTTAAATCAGTGGCTCCCAAACCGTATGTGCACATACAGACTTGTTCTCAATTTAAAGCAGATTTATTTACATTAGGCCCAAATGTCCATCAGTCGGCAAATGGATAAACAAATTCTGGTATGTCCATACAATGGAACAGAAAGGAGCACGTTATGAGTGCATGCAACAACACAGAACATTTCGAAAACAATATGCCAAGTGAGATAGACTCCGTACTGCACAGTTCCATTTATAAAGCAGCCTGGAAAAGATGAAACTGTAGAGACAAAGCAGATTAGTGGCTTCCTAGGAGCTGAGGGGCAAGGGAGGGATTGACTGTTAAACATTTTATAATTTGGGGGGTGATGGAAATGTTCTCTGTCTCAACTACATTTGTCAAAACTCGTCAAGCTATCCAACTAAAAATGGTGGGTTTTGCTTTTTGTACATTATACCTCCATAAACCTAATGGTTTAAAAGAAAAGGCACATTTAATACGTAGTATATGTAAGTTGAAAGTAAAAGGCTGGAAAAAATTTAATGGGAAGCTAATAATCAAAAGAACCTGACATGCTAGTGTTCTATCAAATAAAAATGAACCTCTAAAACAAAGAATGTTTATTGGACATAGAGAAGGTGTGCTAAATGTCTTCCGTTTGCCCCCATGGCGGATACATAGCTGTTTGTTTTAACATATCACATTATAAAAATGATGACATGTTATCTATTATAATTATACATATTTTACTTTTATATTTTAGTGTAATCTATTGATCTTGACATGTTAACATTGGTTAGACCTGATACAAGGCATGTGTTTAATATGTTAATCTCTGTGCTTTTGTATGTTTAAAAGTTTCATAATAAAAATTTTACTTTGCTTCATAAAAGAGAATCATTGAATGCTTGTCAAAATGCAGATCACTGCGCTGCATGCGCAAAGATTCTGAAGCATCATCAGCTCAGTGTAGGAAAACAATTGTGTTTTATGATAGAACCTTTTCTTTTTTCCCTTTGATGCTTAAAATTGCCAAACAAACAACACAACACCTATCCACTACCTGAAAACCCCCGCTAGGGGAGAAATTACCCAATTTGAAACTGCCTGTTAACTGTGATAATGCATCTCGCATCTGTTTGTTGTTTTGTTACTATTCTTGTTAGCTTCCCTTCCCGTTTGGATTTCCAATGACTGGAAGGTAAACTATGTAAATAAAATACGATGATTGGAAAATGGAGTTTAGCATTTTCAGTTACCCTTCTTTTTCCTTTCTTCTTGTTAATTTTATACAATTAGATTTCAGTCAACATTTATTGAACATCTACAAGTTTCTAAGTTATATTAAGAGAGGAAGGAAGGGAATTAATTATATGACATAGCCCTTCTCCTTAAATACTTAGAATCCATAATAATATGAACTGCTAAACTATGCAAAATACGGAGGTTAATTACTATTAAACTAAAACTGAAAAAGCAAGAATGAAAACAGTTCTCACCCGGGCCCTTTCTAGTTGACCAGGTGGCGTTTTCTGAGTGCGAGTCAGATAACAGTTTAAGGAACTGCTATTAAAATTCCTTAATCACCTAAAGTTGCACAATCCCTTGTGTGGTCACCGGCGTGAAAGCCTCAGACGGGAGTAAAGCAGGGCTCTGCGTGTCGCTGAGATTCTGCGGGAAAGGTGACGATGACAGGTCTCTCTGCCCGCACCGCGCCCCGTCTTAAGGGAACAGCAGAGACGCTAGGACACCCAGCGTCACTTATCACCACCACTGAGGCTTCGGAGCCCGGTTGCCTGGCAGCAGTTTTATTTCAGTCGGCGATCATGCCCCGATGGCCGGGTTCAGTCTTCAGGGGTTTCTCCAATTTGCAGGTGGTGAACAGCTTCTACCGTTGCCTTAACATTTACCGAGTAACCCAGCAAGGCTGCGCCTGGCTCTTTCCTTCCCTGGCAGTCGCTAATTTTAAGCCTTATTTTGACAGAAAATAGTGAGTACCAACTAATTAAAGTTGCATCCATTGCGATGACAGTGCTGTTGTTCAAAATGATAAGCTTTGTACTCCTCTTAAGAATTGTAGATGGTGGCGTGGGCATTTCAGAGGGGAGGTGGATGAATAGGATCTCTTTCGAGGGTTTTATTAGTGTTCTTCCGATGAGGTTCGTTTGTAGGAAAGAGGAAAAAATCAGTTCATTTGTCGTCTTTCCCTTTGTTTCCACTTACACGGTCGCATTTTTAGAGTGCTTGCAGGAGCCCCCTTTGCCCCTCATGGTAACACGAGACAGAGATACCGTAACTCACACGAGAGAGAGAGAGAGAGAAGCATCTTCCCCTTGGCCTCCATCTGTGTTTAAATTTGGATTTGGATTTTTTCTCTCAGTGACCATAGGATCACTTACACATAAAAGTAATTTAAATAGAGTTTCAATTTAGTATCACGACATAAAGAGGAGTCCTACGGACAAATGTTTCTAAGTAGGGTGTCACACTAGTTTTTTTGTTCATTTCCTCATATTTTTTGACTGTCATGCTGCATTCTGCCTCTTTGTGGTATATAATTCTATAATAAGATATGTGTGGAGTTTAGTATGAGGAAAATACGTTATACTGTAGTTCCTAGAATATTCGAAGAGGAATCAGATGTGGAAAAGGACATGGCAGAGCGGTTATAGAGCGAGGGGCCCGGAGTCCAGCGGCCTGACCGGAAGTTCCACGCGCCCACTTCGCAGCCGTGTGGCCTGGGGAAGTCAGACGCCTGCCCTGCGCCTCGGCTCCCGATGTGCCGTCTGCAGCTTGGGGAGAACACGTACTGTCTGCATATTGCATGTTCTTGCTCAAAACCAAATTAAATCAGCGCACCTGTCTAGTTTCACAGTGAAAGGTGTTTCTCTCAGAAAAGCAAATGGCCTGTTTATTTCCGACTGCTCTCAGTGGTCTTGCCTCTCGTTGGTGACATCCTGAGAGATCAAAGTGTTGGTGAGGCTCTCACCGTGGCCCCCAGCGTCTGCACTGGCACCACCTGCTTGCTCCCTGCCCTCCTTTCCCACACCCTCCCCCACCGCTCTCTCCACTCGGCTGCACTGACTTCTCGGCTCTTTCTCGAACACAGTGGGCATGCCTCTGCCTTCAGGCCTTTGCCCAGCCTGTTCCTGGTGCCTGGGCTGCTTCTCCCGTCTCCTGTCTGTGGGCTGACTCGCCTTCTGAAGGCTCTTCTCTCTGTCGTCTTTCTCCCTGCCACCTGCTGTGATCACTTTATGTTTCCCGTCCTCTGACACGGCTCTGTGTTCTTGTTTGCTACTACTTTATTATGTTCTTTGTTCACTGTCTGTCTCGTTCCATGGGTATGTAAACTCAGTGAAGGCAAAGACTTGTGCTTGTTTTGTTTGCTGGTATATCTCAAGTACCTCAAATATAAAAGTGCATTGCCTACAGCAAACAGCTGAATACGAAGTTTGTGGAGGAGCTACACCCATTAAATGGTATTGCATATTGGAAAGCGCCTGGCCAGTTCTTCCTACCCGGGAATCCATTCAGTCCACAAATGTTAACGGAACGTTTATAATACGGCAGGTCTCACTGTAAGCACTAGGGTACAATGCTGAACAAAGCAGCCGAACTCTCTGCTACGGTGGAACTTACGCTAGTGGCCTTCTCTTCCTGGGTTGTTTCTAAGAGGATAAATCACAACCCCACCTAGCCCACTCAGCGGTCTCCCCCTGGGTTCACGTTCAGCTGATACTTACAAGGACCCGTTACTTCCAAAGCAGTTTTTTCCCAATTATCTTCTTCTTTGGAACAGTTATAGGAAAAAGGATTTGTTTTTAATCCTCATTTTACGGATAAGAAATCAGACACCTAGAAGTTGTGACTTGTCCAAGGCCATTCAACTACGAGACATTGGGGCCAAGACTGGAGGCCGCACTTTCTGATGCAGAATTCCCTGCTCTTTCTATGATGGTGCCTGTAGCAAAAACACCAGGGCGGCTTTCATTCATTCCACTGCCTGTTTTATTTCAGCGCCACAAGCATTTATGGAGCCCCTCCTAAGTGCCAGATCGCAGGCCTGCCGGGAACACAAAGACCGTTTAACCCCTGCCCCGAGGAGTTCAGAGTTTAGTAGGGAAGCTCTTGGCACATGAGTAGGCATGCAGTGTGCTAAGTGTAAGGCCGGTGCTATTTATAGATATTTGGAAACAGAAGAGGAGCACCTAATCTACAGCAGGGTCAGGACATGTCAGAAAGGACACACCGGAGATCACCCCTGAGCCGAGTCTGACAGCGTGACTTGGCCAGGGACAAGGGAGGGAGTGTGAGCGGCAGCAGAGAAGCGTGGTGAACGCAGAGGACTGGGGGCTTCGAGAGGTGCTGGCGTGCACAGCATGAAGCAGGGGCGGCCAGAGAACGGGCTGGAGGAGTTAGTAGCCTCCAGAGGAGACCCTGTCCTACAGGCAGGGCTCTCACCACGGCCACGCTTGCAGGTGGCTTTGCGTCAGTTTTCTGCCCCGGCCCAGTGAACGGTAGCCAGAAGAACGGCATGGTACAAAGCATAGTGACCTGACTTGCGGAGTTGCTCAGAAGGAGGCAAAGGGCAGACGGGCATGCCATCCGCACTGAGCTTTCCCAGAACACATAATGTTGCCGCGAGGCTCCGTGCACATGTGGCCCAGGACAGAAGCGTGGTGGGAGCCGAGCCCGGCTGGAGACAGTGATTTTTTAGCAGCGTCAGGGTGTCCCCCTACATGGTTGTCTTCAACAGCTTGGTCACGGGATGACAATTTGAACACTGATCCAGCTTTGATTTGGGGTAGTTGATCACTAAGAGAATGGAGGTTGTTGGTGATAAAATAGCTTTAGGTGATTGACCGTGGAGTCCGGGTTGGATAGAGAAGAAATCATCGACAGGGAGAAGATGGGGTGGTCAAGAGACCGGGGGTGTCTGTGAGGTTGCAGAGCAGATGTATTGGGGGGAAGGGCTATACGGTCAGGAAGGGAAGTCGGAAAGCAGAGCGTTCCTGCTTAAGATGTCTAAGGTGGGGCCCAGCTGGTGTAGCTCAGTGGATTGAGCGCGGGCTGGGAACCAGAGGGTCCTGGTTCGATTCCCAGTTGGGGCACATGCCTGGGTTGCGGGCCAGGTCCCCAATGAGGACCATGTGAGAGGCAACCATACATTGCTCTTTCTCCCTCCCTTCTCCTCTCTCTGAAAATAAATAAATAAAATCTTTTAAAAAAAAAAAAAAAAAGATGTCTAAGGTGGAGCGTACCTGAGTGATGTTACTGTCTAGGGTGTGGCCCTCGGAGTGGGTAGCGGGAGAGGAGGATTTGGGAGTCAAGAAATTGTGAAGCTGGGGTGTGAGATGGTTACTGTCTGGTTACTTACGTGTACAGGGTTAGCAGTGAAGGGACGGACTAGGGCAAACCAGGGCCTGAAGTCCTGAACGAATAAAAGAAAGTGCAGGAGAGACTGATGCACGAGGACAGCAAAGAGCAATAAAGGATGCCAAACCAAGATGGCGTGGACGCAAAGAATCTGCTTCATTCCAAACCAGTATTTTATGGAATAAGATTACTTTATGGAATAAAGGGCTGGAAGCCGTCATGGTAAGCTTGGAAAATCCCAGCACCTCGGCCTGGGTACCATCGAATATTGGGCAGGGGAGAGTGGGAATCTGTCAGGCGGGGCTCTACGCTAAACCGCGTTCTCAGGAGAAAGCCACGTTTCACTCCTATGAAGAGGAAGAACAGAATTTTGTGTAGCATGTTCTGCTGTTGTACCTCGGTAAAATATCACTGGGCTAGCTGAAACTCTCCCTTATCTGTGTTGCCAAAACAACCATAATTTCATGTACATAGTTAATCAGATATTTATTGAGCACTAACTAAGCTTTAAACACTATGGTAGATATTGAGGTAGATATATAGCCTTATACTTAGCCTCACAAGTTTAAGGACCAGTGGGACCATAATTATACGTTAATAGCTGGATAAACCGCCTTTCTAGTCGTATTTTAGGTATTCCTAACCATACCCCAGCCAGACGACACCTCCTTACTGTGAGCCCCGTGGGTTCTGACCCCCACGCCCTTCCTCATGCTGTGCCCCTCGGCACCCACCCCCAAACCCCGTCTGCCCTTCGGATCTTCCATGTGACTTCCCTTCTTCTCCAGATGAAGCGACCTCTTCTTCCCCGATTCCTGAGCCGTTTCCGATGTGCCTCTCGGAAACAACCCTATGATTCATCAGTTCTGAGGTGCACATGTTTCACTGTTCAACATCTCTGTGTGTAGATTCTTCTTTAAAGACGTGCTCTGTCATCGGCATTCCCGAAAGGGTGCGGGAGGGTTGTCTGTAGAACACACGGACAACTCCTCTGAGTCAAAAAGCGGTTCGGAGAACGGGGAAGCGTTAGGAACACCTTAACCAGTTCATGCTGCGCATATTCTTATGTAGACGCGTGTGGTACGTGACAAAACCTGCCTAAATGAGTTTTTGAAAGACATCTGTCATATGAAATAAAAGGTCTAAGTGATGAAGCATCGTGTTGTAGTCTAATTGGCAGCTTTTCCCTAGCATACACCAGATAATGGTGTGACCGTCGCTGGTGTGCTAGATTCTGAGAAGTAGGATAACTTCTGTGCTTAAATATGCCAGGCATCAGGAACATGCACCTTCCTAACTGTGTCCCATACTTCCTACTGTGTCACATATTTATATTTCATTTCTAGGTCCTACGTTATGTAAGCTGCTTGAAGGTAGAGGTTGTGTTTGTTTTATCTTTGAATTTTTTACAACAGCTGGTACGATGCTTTACAACAAATAGACGTAAAATAAATATTTATTGAATAAATGGAGTAAAACGCGATGTGTGCTCTAGGTGCCACAAAGGGTCGAGTTAAAGTGCCGTGTGAGTGAACATCTACTGATGCATTCTCAGTGAACTGCTTAACTCTGTTTTTGTTGGGACCGTATTTATACATGGTATTTGGTCAAGCCGTAGGCTGGATCTCAACGTAGGCCAGTGGTTTTTGAACCAGCCACAAACAAGTCCTAGTAGAATTCTGTAAACCTGGGTCTGAGCAGGCGTAGTGACTAGTCCTTGTTGTGACTTGCCCTAATGATGCTGCAGCTGTACAGAAGACCAGATGAACGCCCATCTCCGAGAAATACGGTGCTTTAATAAACAGCCCCATCTTCTTCCCGCCAGTCAACCTCTGTGAACCTGAATAAAAAACAGACATGAAGATTTAAAAGGTGGTACACAATTCGTCACATTTTCCTCACCTGCCGCGGCAACTACAGAAGCACGTGGATGGAGCCTCCCTCAGCCAGAGCCCCTGTGTGAGGGCAGCGTGAGGCGGGGCCCCCAGCTTCCTTAACTGACCCGCTTACAGACGTGTAGCGTATTTATTGCCACCGAGATTGCAGGGTCGTTAGATAAGCATCACCCAGCTCACCTGATGGCTGTGGTCCTCGCCCCAAAGCAGTGAGTATGGCGGTAACTAAAAGAACACGAGATTGGACAGGCTGATCCTGGCCCTGTGTTTTTTTCCTCGTGGAAAGATTTACTGGACACAGCTTTTATACGCTAATAATCTCATGGTCTTAATTTCTGTGTGTCAGAATACTTTTCTTTGAATTACGACATGTTCTCTAAGCATTTTGGCATACTTTTATAATATGTCCTTTCATCTGCCAACAATAGAATTTTTTTTCTTGAAAGTAGCGATCATCGTCATTCATTCTTGCATTTATTCTTTTATTCAGTCAACTTTTATTGAGAGCCCGTTATTTGCCAGGCAGTAAGGCCAAGAAGATGTTCAGGGAGCTCTAGATGGTTTGGTGGGAAGCAGCAGGAGGCAGGCAGGGGCCAGAGACTGTGAAGGACTTTACCCTTCCGGAGTTTAGGTGCTGCTGTCGTTTCGTGAGTGATGCCTGTGTCGTTGTGAAATAGTTCGTCTACATTTAGAACTTAATTTTACAAACATCACATCCAATTTTAACACTTTTGAGACCACCGACGTCTTACTCTGTACTGATAACTTTTTTTAATTACTCCGATGCACCAAGTACCTTCTGATCTCGGGGCCTTTGTACATGCTGTTCTCTCTTCCTGTTTTCCTTTAATTCAGTTCAGGAAATTACTGGATGCTATTTCTATTGAAATTGCTGACACCATATTCATAAAAAGGAGTATATTTTTCTATATTGTTATGTTTTTAAGAAATCTATTATTACAGTTTCTCTACTATTGCTAGCATAGAAACTCTTTAAGAAATAAGAGATTACGTGCTATCAGGAGGTGTAATTATCCCAGTTATGATAGAAGAAAACAATTTTGGTCTTATTGCCAGGTGGTTTCAAGCAACTGTTATTTACAAATTGAAACATTGAAAGCTGGGCCCTGTTTCCGGTCTCCATGGTAGAAATCTGAGCATTGTCTGCAAAGGTGGTACAGCAGAGCACACCAGCACTGGGGCTCCCTCCCGGCTCTCTCTCCTGTCACCTCTGCTTTTTCGTTCCAGGGGTTCTTCAGCAAGCGCCTGAAAGGCTCCATCAAGAGGACCAAAAGCCAGTCGAAACTGGACAGAAACACGAGCTTTCGGCTCCCATCCCTTCGCAATACGGATGACAGGTAGGAAGTGAACTTGCTTAAAACAGAAAAAGCCTTTTTACGGTGGCTTTTGACGATAAGGCATATTCGTCTTATCTAACTTTGGTGATTGGATATCATTGATAATTGGAAATATCCAATACAAATTTACTTTTTTGTCTTGCTCATATTGAGGCAGGGTCCAAAATGTTGACTCAAATATCCAGCCCATTTAAGAATCTTAGAATACTGGAGAGTGTGTGGATACACAGTGCTGTTTCTGCAGAATCCAGTTCTAGTGGTCAGAGATGTCTTTTGTAGAACTACTATGAGGGATGATGATGATGATAACTAACATTTTTATGATAACTATACACATTGCCTTGTTTAATCTTTGTAATAAGCCTATAGGATACTAAGTTAACCTTTTAAAATCCTATGAGAGGTTGAGCTATTTTGCACAAGGTGGGACAGCTCCATAGATAGCAAAAACAATATTGAACTTGGGCAGTTTGCCTCCAGAGCGCATGCTCTTCGCTGCCGTGTTTTCTCTGTGTGCAGCGTGTGGGATGGCCTTGTGGCTTTGTGGTGACAGCTGGAGGGCATGTGTGAAAAGGAAGCCTGGCTTTCCATAACTGGGGACTGCCAGCTTGCGTAAACCCCAAATGCATAGCTCGCCGATGATAATGACCTTCTAAGGCCATTGGAGCGTGTGCTAGGGTGGACACATTTTGAACACTTCATATTCCATCATTAATAAATACAATTTAGGAAATAGTACTTTTTGTGTCTTGGCATATCACCACCGTCACCTGTGTTTATTGAGTGCCCACTGTGTGCCAAGCGTTCTTAGTATTCTCCCGTGTAATACCACCTAGGTGCTACTATTACTATCCTCATCTTACAGATGAGGAACTGAGGCAGAAGAGATGAGCGACTTGCCCAAAGTCACACAGCTTGTAGATCTTGGACTCGAACCCATATCTGCCTTTCATATTTGATACTCTTTTTTATACTTGGGTTTCTTTTGTTTCAGTAAATCTGTTGTTTTCAGTTATCTGCATCACAAACTGCAGAAATACAGATTATAGTCTCTGTAATGGTAGATTATAGACTTGCCAGGAAGGATTACTCTTCTCCTTTTGTGGAGGAAAACACTTGCCCCCCCCCCACACACACACTGAGTTGATAAGAAACTACTGCTTTATCTGCCCTTCTTATCCCTGGAGCACATTAGAGGCCTCTGTGAAATTTGCAGGTCTGTTCAGTTTGCAGTGTAACTGTATTGTTCATTGTCTCTTCTGTACCTCTTTGTATTAAGGTAATTTTAAAAAAACAATCTTTCTCTTCTATCTTTTCCTTAGGTTCCTATTATTCTGCAACTTTCATCATTGTTAACAATGCAGAACAGTTTATAAATAAGTTTTAATAAAATGGAGTGATGAGTTTTTTCAGAATACTGGTTTTTGAAAACAAGAATGTTGCAGCAACTAAAACTCTCCCGGTTCAATAGCCGGATGTTACTCTCCGTGGCATCACGTGTAAACGCAGGAGACAGGGTGATAGTTTTTATAGGAAGTGCACTTTATTTTTTAAACTCGCACTAAATATCACTTTCGTACTCTCAAACAAAGTGCTCTCTTCTATTCCATTTGCTTTATGTAGCCTACAGGAATTCTTGGATTGCATTACCGAAAGATTCTGTTCTCCAGAGTCTCTTACATTGCCACTGCGTAGCCGGTGCCTCGCCAGCGGTCTGAGTTCATTAGATGCGCCTTCCATGCCATTCCATCTCAATCAATAGCAGCACTTTCCTGTCTCGAATGTAGCATAATAAAAAGGCGCTAGTAAATCTCAAGCATTAGCCAACCCTTTTTTATTTGTAAAATCCATCTGAATCATTGAGGTTTTCTAAACAGAAGTTTTCCAAACTTTATTCTTCCTGTATAGGGATGTGCTCATAAGGGTTTGAGGTGTATTACAATTTTTTTAAAAATAGGCTCTCTTGCCTTCAGGTGATCTGAAAACACAGATAAATAGAATTAAGGTACAAGATAATGAATGAACTGAGTTCTTTGAATTGGTGCCCTTACCGGTGTGACCCAAGATTTTCCGAAAACCCCTGGTTTTCTTGGGTCATATGCATCAACTCCTGAAGTCTGGCCATTTCTTCCAAAATGATAGATCATGTCTGAATCTAAGTAGCCAAACATTTCTATTCTTACATCAAATCTGTGGAAACTCTAGGTAGACCTGGTGAGCATCCCCTTTTACAGTTTTTAAATTGTACAGTAAAATGCACATGTATCTTTGGTGTTTTTCAAGTTTCAATATATAAGTACAGGATAAAAAACGAAAGTCCCTCTTCACCTTCCACAATTTGTATATTTTCAGACTGCTTTAAAAATCTATACATAAATGCCCACATATGTGTGTTTTGCTTGATTTCCTATAGGTGGGATTGTGACTTCCTTTTATTATAAATATTTTGGACAACTTTGTATGCCAGTACATGTAAACTACATCATTTTGTTTCAGCGCTGGCTTCTTAGCATGCTACAGTTTTTTGTAATATACATACTTCACTTCTTGATTGATATTTAAATTATTTCCCCTTTCTCAACACAAAATAGAGATATAATGAACATTTTTGAATCTTTGTGATACCTTTTTGTCCCTATGGGATTGGGTCAGATTTCTCAAACGGAACTACTAGATACAGAGTATGCACTTAACAAATTCTTCTTCAGAAAAGCTGTATTAATCTTCATGCACACCAGCAGATTCAGGTCACTTTCATCTTTCAAACAGCTGTTCGCATACGATTGATGTGACGGCCGAATAGCAGTAATTACGTGCATAGAGCATTTACTCTGTGCCCAACACCGGGCTGAGCATCGTGCACGAACTAACTCATCTAATCATCTGAATCGCCCTCTGAGGTACTCACTGTCACGACCTCGTTTTGAAGATAAGAAAACTAACACAGACATTCGTAACAGTTGCACAAGGTCCCACAGCTTAGAAAATGGCAGAACTGTGGTTCAAATCCAAGAAGTCTGGCTCTAGAATCTACGTTTTTCACTTAACCTTCACACTATATACTGCTACTCAAAACAAGGCCAGGGAGTGGGGGATTTCTTTGTTTTAATTTGCGTTTCTCTAATGCCTAGTAAGCTGAACCTTTTTTCACATTTTCTTCTATGACTTCCCTGTTCATTCCTTTGCCCATTTTTCTAGAAAGCTTTTTGTCCTTTTTCTTATGATTTTGAGTATCGCCTTATTATTGCAGGAAGTCCTCACTTAACAGCGTCGATAGGTTCTGCAACCTTAAGCATAATGATGTATATAACGAAACCGGTTTTACCCTGGGCTGCTTGGTATAAACAAGAGTTAAGTTCCTGCAGCATCTCAGCCACATTGCAAGGACACAGCATTGGACAAAATGGCATTATTCAAGGACTCGCTGTGGTAATAGGGATTGTAAGCCCCTGCTACGCACGTTGCTTATATTTTCTCCCATTCTCTTGTATTTTAAAAATCATGTCCCTAAATTATATAGAAGTTTCGGCTTTTCACTTGGTCCAGCACGTCGGTCTTCTACTCTGTGGCTTTCCTGGACAGAATTGACCAGGGATCTGTTTCTCATTAAATTTCTAATTAATGATGCCATGCAAATAATTTTATCTCTCCCTTTATGAAGAGAAGGAAGTATTCTACCCAGAGATATCAGAGGATAATGAAGAAGTGATCATATTTTCAACTCTTGAAGGTTTTTGATAAGCACAAGCCTTATCTGCACTCACATTTTTAAAAATATAAAATTACTCTCATGAGGTCTGAGTCATGATTTTAAGATGGCAGAGAAACAGTTTTAAGTGAGTTAATTTTATCTAAAGAAGGCTTACCACATACGACCAGAAAGCTTCTCTGTGCAAAATACCACAGGGTATTTCAGCGCGCAGACTTGAGCTTCAAAAAGGCCCTCGGGCTCCGGGTTTGCCTCGCCAGTGAAAGCAAGTTCAACTCTGCTCTGAGGCCCTGATGGAATTTGGTACCAGCGTTGCTTTTTGGGGTGAATTTGTAAGGACCCTTAAACTCAGAATTTCCTTTGTGAAATTGTGGGGCGTGGGCCCAAATAATATTTCCAAAAAACAACTGTCTTGACATATGGTAACACATTTCATGTGTGACAGCTAAGTGCACAGTCAGAAGCCACACGCTACATGGAATGTGGAGAACTAAGCTCATGTCCCCACCCTCCCAGAGCCCAGGGAACAACGTAGACGTCCAGGAGGAAATGACGTGAGGGGAGATTACTTCCTGCCGGGTGGAGAGGGAAGACCTGGGAGGGCAGTGCTTTGTGAGTGGAACCTTAAAGAACAGGCGTAATTTGAACTTAGGAACAGTCACGGGGAGAGAGATTTCCTCAGAATGGAATTTATGAGCAAGAGCAGAGAGTAGGAAATCGCAGAGCTTAAAGAGAAATACTGAACATGATTCATGGTATGTAATGGGATGAGGTAGGAACTAAGACTGGAAGGTAAACCTTCAGTTTTTAAGTTGATAGGTAAGAGCCTTTCTGCTTTTTTTGTCTTAAAAATAATTTAATATAAGAAAGAGAACTATGAACTCCATCTTTGATGAAACTTGGAGAAATCTGAATGATAGATGACTTAAAATTAGAGGAAGATCAGATATAGCGTCCTGCAAAAGGAAATTGTGAAACGAAGTCTACCACTTAGGATTCAGGTCAGCTGCTAATTAACAGATATTCAAAATCATAATGGCTTAAACCAGGTAAAATCAATTTTCCTCACATGAAAGTCCGAAGGTGGGCAGCCCAGGGCTCAGGGGCCAGGGCTCTCTGTGGCCTCTCCCTCCACTACCCTTAGGACCCTGGAGGATCTCCTTATGAACACCAGATGCTGCCGGAGCTCCAGCCATAGCATCCGCGTTTCAGGCTCCAGAAAAGAGGGACCCGTAAAAGGGCCCTTAAAGCGTTTTACAGAAACCCGTCCAGTGACTTCTATTTACGTCTCATTGCCATCTTTATTTGCAAGCGAGGCCAGGAAATGTTGTACCCGGGTCCATTGCTGCCCCACTACAAGAATCTGTCGTTAGGAAGAGGGGAAGGTTGGACATTATGAAGACAGCAAGCAGGCTCCGATGTAAGAAGGAGCTTGATTCTACCCACCGGGCCCCAGAACTCTGGAAAGGCTCCGCTCCCATGCAGCTCTAGAAAGCTGGCAGCCAGGCTTTCACATAGCAAATCTGAGCAACGGGACTTTCCCAGATAAAAAGACTTACAGGTACTGATATTTGTGTTCCCCCAGGACAACCCCAGCTGTAATTCCACTCCTAAGAACTGAAATATATTCAAGAGAAACAAAAACATACGTCACCATGCCCTGGCCGGGTGACTCGGTCGAGTGTCATCCTGTGCACCAAAATGGAGGGTTTGCTTCCCGGTCAGGGCACAGACCTGGGCTGCAGAGTTGGTCCTCCATTGGGACGCATGCAAGAGGCAGCCAACCAATGTTTTCCTCTCACATCGAGGTTTCTCTCTCTCCCCTCCCCCTTCCTCTCTCTCTAAAAATCACTAACTATATCTTCAGATGAGGATTTTTAAAAAAACATGTCACTGCAAACACTTATACGTGAAGGTTCATAGCTACATTCATAAATGCCAAAAAGTAGTAATGACCTGTATGTCCATCAACTGATGAATGGATTAAAAAATGTAATATATTCATATAATACAGTGTTATTCAGCCATAAAAACGAGTGAAGTGCTGACACGTGGTACAACTTGGATAAAAACTTTATGCTAAGTGAATGAAGCCAGTCACAAAAGACCATATATTGTATGATTCCATTTACATGAAATGTCCAGAATAAGCAAATCTTTAAAATCTTTAGAGACAGTAGATTAATGGTCGCCAGCGGCTGGAGACGTGTGCGGATGGGGAGTGATGAATGAGGAATGACTGCTCAAGTGCGTGAGGTTTATTTTTGGAGTGATGAAAATGTTTTAAGCGTAGATTGTGGTGATAACTCTGCAACTCTGAATATACTGAAATGCACTTTGAATGGATAGTTTTATGGTATGTGAGTTATATCTCAATAAAGCTGTTCAAAATTTCTTTTAAAGAGCTGGTCAGGAAGTACTCGACAGTGAAGCTCATTAGTCTATAAGCTCCATTCCAGCACACAAAGCTTCCATTGAGCTTGTTAGTGCTTTACTCTTAAATATAAACAGAGAGCCAAGATTCTCCAGATATTTGAGGAAATCTCCAGCATGAAAGACAAATAAATGGGAGGAAGGAAAAAGAACCCAAAAGAAACAGAGACAATGCACAGAGCCAAAAACAACTTCAAAATATAATGAATATTTTCAAAAGATGAGATTGTGCATCTGCGACACAATAGCAAGAAGGAACACCAATGGAACCAGAATGAGAACTTGAAAATTAAAAATATAAGCGCTAAAGTCAAGTCCCTCTCCTGGAAAATGGAGCAGAAAATGAGAACAATCAACCCAGAAGATTCTAGTAAAAGAGAATAGAGAAAAAACTTTGGAGAGGAAATTGTCAAAGAAATAATACAAGGAGTTTTCCCAACACAAGAAGACGTGAAAGCCCGCATTGGAAAGGCCACCAAATTCCCTGCACAGTGAATGAGAAAAGACACAGACACCTCACCAAACACACCCCCTCCACACACATACATCAGTTCCTAACGTTGTGGACTATCAGAGCCTTAAAGAATATCTTAAAAGCTTCCAGAAGGAAAAAGTAGGTTGCATATGAAGGCAGAGTGGAGGACAACATTGGGACTCTCAGTAGAAATAGCGAAAGCCAGCAGTCAGTGGGGCGACGTCCTCAACAGTCTGAGTGGAAGTTGTTTTCCTTCCAGTATTCCGTGCACAGGGCAGTCCTTGAATGTCAGACTGAGTGAGGAGTTAGGAGTTCATCGTATAAGCAGTGGGAAGCCTTGAAACATTTTTGAGTAAAGAAATAACCTAATCGGAATTGTGCTGTGTATGAATTAATCCAGCAATGGAATTTCAAGTGACTTGGTTTGCAGACACTGAGTTTGGGAGGCCAGTTAGCAAAAAGCTATTTGGAAGAAATAACGAAGGCTCTAAGGAGGATAGTGTCAGTGGGAATGAAGAGGCAGACACAAGATAGGAGGAACATTTTAGAAGCAAAATCAATAGGATGTCACAAAGTCATCATTGTCCCAAAGCCACCTGTCAGATAAAAGCCAGTAAAGTGATTTCCGACAATCAATACTGGCAGCGTTGCACATTAAAGCCATGTTATGTGGGAAGGCATTGGGATGGGAGGAGACTCTGATATTTCTGCCTTTTGTTCAAAGGTACTTTGAAAAGGCTCAAAGATGGGGTTCAGTGACATGGTCAGGCATTCCAGGGTTCCAGGTGCCTGTCACATCGCCAGTCTTACTCTCCGGGCGTGCTGCTTACATCTGCCACAGTCTTGAGGTAGAGATAAGCACACAGAATTTCCTCACCCCTTTCTGATGCCCCTCAAATCAAAACCTTCCAAGTGCCGTTCTCTGTGCTGATGTTACGGGAAAATGAAGCGACCAAACTCCTGGTGAGAGGTATAAGTCACAGACCCTTTATTACGCATGCGGACCCTAGGGAGAAATCTCCAAATCTAGGGCCCTGAGCAGAGGCATGAGCTGGCATATATACTCTTCAGAGATGTATGGCTTACGTAGCACTTCAGGAGTTAGGTTACAATCAAGTCTAAAAAGTA